>JAGDQP010042040.1:1331-16681 GCA_022664845.1 Lepisma saccharinum | reverse complement strand
TTAAAAATTTGAAAAAGTCGCCATTTTGGATTCAAAATGGCCGCCAACCCTAAAATTTTAAAGAATACACAGCCTAAACGGCTGCCGCTAGAATAATTAAATTTAGTTTGACACTACAACATTATTTGTAGATTATGAAAATATTACAAAATATCTCTAAAGACGCCATCTTGGATCCAAAATGGCGGGCGTCATAAATCCATTTTCCAACTGCTTGAGCCAGAGATACGAAATTTGGCATAATGATGTATTATCAAGAGTAGTTTAGGAAAACATAACAACGTTTTAAAAAATTCACCATCTTTGATTCAAAATGGCAGCTGAAATACCATTTTTCACATCGTTCGAGACAGAAAAATGAAATTTGGTATGACAGTGTATCATCACGAGTATGTCACGAAAATATAAGAAAACGTTAAAAATGTGTCCATCTTTTATCCAAAATGCCCGCCTAAGCCCCACTTTATAACGACTGAAGCTAGAGAAACGAAATTTGGTATGAAGGTGTACCATTACGAGTAGGTTAGAATAAATTTGGCTCGTCTCCCCTACTAGGGTACAGTTCCCAGCGGGAACCTGATTGCGATAAAGGGGTGCGCCTCAGCGAGGTCATCTTGGAATTCTGGGGCAGCACTCCAATGAGGCGAAGCGAGCATAAGAATTACACAAGTGTAAAAAGCTGCGAAATACGAGCAAAAGCACCAGGGGTGCAAACTGTCCAGTCAACTCCTTCAGCCTTAAAAAGTGGTGAAATGGAATATGGATGAGCCTAGTTCCTCGCGCCAACTTCCAATACTCCTGCATGTCGCACCAAGTTTTACTCTTCACAAACGTTAGCACTGCCAGGAGCATGTTATACAGGGAGAATGTGGAAGCTTCCCCATTCGGACGCAGCGCTCTGGAGTATGAGGGAATATCTGCATCATGTGGCGCAGTGCACTGCAGATTCTGGTTGTGATAAAAAGACGCAGTTCCTCCAAACTCCCCAAGTTCGATGCGCGGCTTCCGTGGGATTCTTGGCGCAGCGACGCGAGCGAATCGAGGGGAGTATCAACACGTACGGCAGTGCATGCAGCCGAGTTCCGCGTGTCACAAAACGTCAGCATGCTATACAGGAACAAGAGTTTATTGCGAAATCAGCGATTTTGAGGTTCTGTAAGAAAAAAGATGTTAAAAATTGAAATATGAAATTTCGAAGTATGACGGTATATCATCACTAGTAGATTACAAAATATCTGCAAAGACATCATTTTGAATCCAAAATGGCTGACTTCATAATCCATTTTCCAGAACGTTTGAACTAGGGATACGAAATTTGGCATAAAGGTGTATTAACAAGAGTAGTTTAGGAATAATTTACATTTTTGAAAAGGTTGTTAACTTGGATCAAAATGGCCGCACAAAAACTTTTTCCACACCATTCGAGCTATAGAAACGAAATTTGGTATGAAGGTGTACCATCACAAGTAGGTAACGGCAATGTAAGAAAACTTTTTAAAAATCGCTTTCTTTAATTCAACATAGCCGCCCAAATACCATTTTCCAAACCACTGAAGCTAGAGAAACGAAATTTTGTATGAAGGTGTACCATCACGAAAATGTTTCAATAAATGGATCAAACCATCGCTATGAGCGTGCAGCCCCCGAGGCGATATGGGAAAAGGTCTGCACGCCATGGGGCGCTGTCCCCAGAAAGTCTGATCACAATAAAGGGGGTGTAGCCCTAAAAATTTGATTTTGGGGCGCACACGGAATTCTGGGGCAGCACACCCAGCGAGGCGAACCCAGTATATATATACATGTATAAAAAGCTGTGAAATCCGAGCAAAACACCAGATGATGTTCGAGCCTTAGGGTTGGTGGTGGTGGATTTTAGGACCGCCAGCAGGAAGCAAATTTGCTGTATCATCACAAGTAGGTTACAATAAATATGACAAAGCTTCCCTATGTTTCAATAAATATCTCATTCCCACGGGTGGTGAGTTTGGGAAAAAATCTGCAACATGGAGGCACAGTGTCCTGGAGAGTGGTTACGATAAAGGGGCGTAAGTACCCGAAAACTCGAAGTTGGGGGCGCAGCCAGCTACGGGGGGCGAGGACCTAAACGAGGCCGAGCGAGCGAGTATATCTATTATACACGTACAAAAAGCTGTGAAATCCGAACAAAGACACCAGAGGTGCAACAAGTGGAGCCAAGTTCTTTAGCCCTAAAAAGGTGTGAAATGGGAGACGGATGAGCCAAGTTCCTTGGTGACAGCATGTAACAGGAACAAAGGAACTTGGCGCGAGGTGGCAAGGTTCATGATCCTCAAGCTATAAGGGTGATGGGGATCCTAAAACCAACTACGTCCACCGCCACCAACCCTAAGGCTGTTGCCAGCTCGCGCCAAGTTCCTTTGTTCCTGTTACATGCTGTCACCAAAGAACTTGGCTCATCCGTCTCCCATTTCACACCTTTTTAGGGCTAAAGAACTTGGCTCCACTTTTTGCACCTCTGGTGATTTTGTTCGGATTCATATTACTGGCCACTGTTCCTAATTCTTGGACAAGTTTGTGTGTGTGTGTCACCAACTAGTGCTATTTCCCACACGTGTTAAATTGGTTCTCAACTTCAGGACGCGTTCACACTCGACTTTCACGAAAGACTTGTTCGGCTTAACAGGGACACGTTACATCATTCGGGAGGTTTTCGGTTGTATCCCAGCAACCAACCATCTTGACTGAGGTTTCTTCACGGGTTTTCCTCAGTCACACCAGCAAATGGCAGGTGGGGATGGTGCCTTCAATTTAGGTCTTGGACGACTACTTCCTGCATTCTTTCCCCACCCACCTTTATCCCGGGCTGAGCCTTAGAATAAAATAAATTCAAATTATCAAAGTTTCTAGTTTTCTTTGTGTGAAGACACCCTTGATTACGGCAACAATGTTAGTACTTGCGAACGTAATATAACTCGCTTGGATTCATTTACGTCAGTGGAGGGACTCGCGCCTTTATACTTAGAGATTTACAGAAATTTTTGAAACTGGTCTCTGACAGTACGCATTGGGCTCCCTGCTTTCATTCACGGCAGTGGATAAACAACCTTATGGTACTGCTTCTTGTATAATGGTAGTGTACAATAGTGTAGCAGGATGAAATAGATATATGCTTTAAATTGTCCAGCTACTTATAGTAGTACTAGTTGTAGTATTAATGATTTGATAGTAGCAGTAGATTGATTGTAGTAGAACTGATAATAGTACCAGCTGCTAATGACAGTAATAACATGGTAATAATGATAAAGGCGCTGGAACTATTATAAGCAGTCGTAATAGAAAATATGATAATAGTAGAAGTATTGTAATTAGGGTAATGCTGTAATATTATCATAAAATAAATCTTACAAAGTAAGTGGAATAGTTGTGTTACAAATAGTAACACCAGCAATACGAAACAATAGGTAATTTGTAGCAGAAAGCAAATATTGGAATATTCGAAGCTATGTAGTACATACGAATGCAATGCTAATATATGTTGGTGTATACATTGCTGTGTGCACAAATTTGTATTCACGAATATGTCCATTAATTTGGTAGAATCTATTCCCATCTAGCTCAGCTTGCTACAAGCTTTAAGTAGTTCGGAATGAGCATAAAGGAGTGGTTCCCATACAACAAGGTTTCACCAAACAATTATTGAAAACAAACAAAATATTTGTTTTGTTAAATTACACTTCTAAGTGAATCCTTACACTTATTCAATCTGCTCCACTCCGATCTCCTCGTAGCAGGCGCAGGATACATGACCGAGCGTTCCACAAGATGTTGATTTTACGTGACTTCAAGCTAAAATAGAGAGATCAAGTAAATCGTTTTGACTGGTCGATGTGGGACGACGTCAAGTGATCTTAATGAATTGGATAGGTGATGCCTGTGAGAGGAAGGAAGGTAAAGGAATTGCCAGAAAGCTGTTCTGTAGGTGAAACTTATGTAAGAAGTGGTACCATTACACAGTTAGAGTGTTTCTTTCCTTCTGTCTTTGGAGAGTATAAGATTAAAAACATGCTAGATGTTACAGTCATAACTCTGTACCTTGGAAGTGAACTACACCATATCACTTTTCGCAAAACTCGAGCTCAATTCATAGATTTGTTGATTTGAGTACTCACTTTCACATTTTTTTGCGACAAAGTGTTGTGTTATCAACTGCCAATTCTTCTACTAAACAAACAATGACATAGTTGTGTATACCTCCAGGAAGAGCATGCTCAATTGTACACAACTATGACTGAGGTCGAGTTTTGCAGGAAAGTGACATCGTGCAGTTTACCTCCGGGGTATAGAAGCGTTCTGTCGAAGGTACCAGGTGTTGCAAGTGAGGTTAAACTTTTTCTGTAAGTTCCGATCTTACCCATTCCTTTTTGTCTTAGTTTACGATTTACCTTCCTCAGGGGCGTAACTAGGCCCAGCGGGGACTCGGGGTAGAGATTTGCCAGCAGGTCCCCCAGGACCATGAAAATGTAGGTCATATAATTTATTTTATATTTTAGACATAATGTTCAGGAGATATATGAGCAGTACCTTTTTGAATTAATACCATTACATTTCATAGGCCTATTTGTATTTTAAGTTGTACATTGTTTTCTAAATTGTACTTTTTAACCAGGCGGAAGAAAAGGATATAAGCCTTAGTCCTGGGAAATTAATATAAAGAAATAAAATACTATAATTTGAATATAGGAATTTTTAAGGTTTCCAAATTGGTTAAACTTTTCAAGCAGGATGAAATAGCACTTCGTAGAAGTTTTCAGTTTTAATTTGAAGTTTCAATGAACAACACAGTCTTATACTTTTTTGAAAAAGTTAAACTTTCTCCTTTAACATAAAAAATTAATATGCACAATGTTAAAGATACAAATGAAACATTCGAAATCAATTTAAAGTTACAAATATTTTTCAGTCTGTGCAATATATATACTCTTTGCAGTCAATTCTTGGGCAACACAATTTACTCGATTGTGTCGCGAAAGAGTCTTAATCGAAAAATACCAACATTACGTGTCGAGCGGGGAGGTGGGGGAAGATAACAAACCACCAGTACCGTACCACTACCACGGCTTATTTTATTTTATATTTTTCAGTTTCCCAAAAATACTTTTTCTAACGGACTCAGTTTCGCATTTACGTTTTCCTTATATTCACGATTGAGTCGACGGGCCTCCCTGAGACCGTTGGGTCCCGGGGCCCTGCCCCGGTTGCCCCAGCTAAGTTACACCACTGAACTTAGCATTTTTAAGAAGTAGCATTTCTCTTCCTCTTTTACTAGCAATTACATATGCAATTGCATCCTTCAGTATACACTCTCTTCGAAACTAATTTTCTCTCTCCTTTAATTTCCCCAGTATTGTTTGTTCGTCTCTCGCCTGCTCTGTTTATCATTGCTTCTATAGATGGATTCTCCATACTTTCGATAACTCAATATCATCGATATTGGCCAAGTATCGGTATCAATCCATACCTTAACTAATGAACTCGATACGGTTTCGAAACTCTGATATTTTTGACACTAATATCTTTCTCTGAAAATAATCTCATGGTAGAACGTTAGGTCTATAACTTACATCTTAACGTATCTTGAATTTGAATTTTATTTATGTGCTTTATTCATCTATGTCTCAGAACAGTGTTAAATTAAATGTAAACAATACAATTATTTTTAAATTTTAAATAATGTATGTATTATTTAATACATTGAAGGACATTTGTGAAAAATGTATCAAATACCGAATATCGAAGATCAAGTATCGAAGGTTAAAAATAAGTATTGGAAGTATCGAGAATTTCTGGTATCGACCCATCTCTAGTTGTTGAGCTATACAATTTTGGAAGTGTAGAAGAATAAATTCATAACGACTTAAAATATTGCGTACTGCCATGTCAAGTGTTCAAGCTTACTAGTTGGCAGTTGACAAGCTTGATGTAAGCTTGTCATAGCAAGTTGTCACAACAAGCGTGAAACAGAGAAACATAGCAAGCAGCCTTCTTAATCACTTATCGACCGAGCCGACTTGAGAACATTGGTTTTTAAGTTTTATTTTTATCGCTTACGTCACAGCGGTATTAAGTCCGAACGGTATTATAACTGCAGGAATGATTACTACATCACAGTCTTGCCGACAAAACAAATTCCGGAAGTTACAAGAGTTAAATTAGATTCTAACACATACAAAAAATAAATAAATAAATAACCACGCTAGGATTCGAGCACGGGACCTCCGGATTACCTTTCCGATACGTTAACCATTGTACCAAGTTATTAACTTTCAAGCAGTCGCTTGTCAGCATTCTTTATCAAGTAGTACGGCCTTCACCAGAGGAGGACAGAACTACTGACGGAATGTGATTTGTCGGCGAGACTCTTGGCTATGATCCCGTCGTATGTACAGTGGCGACACATAGCAACACAACTACCTACGTCAAGCTTGAATTAAATTTACAGTATCAAGTGAACTTAGTACAGTCAATTTCAAAGTTGAATCTAGCTTGTATGCTATGTGGGTTCTTGAGAATTAAAAAAAAAATCGTTTGAAAAAGTTTCCTCATTTCATATTGATATGACCTTACTTCCGGTTTACTTTCATTATCTTATATATTTTATATTTTATCTCAGGGACGCTGTAATTAGGTTTTTCTGGTATCTTTGGAAAGTGATGAGTTCCGTATTTCTATAAATAAACAACTTCACAATGCTTCTACTCCAAAGATAAAAACTAGGGTGCCCACTTTCTGGATTTTTCCTACTCATAGGGGCTACGACTAGCTTTACGTAAAATATCAACTGGAGTTGACTTAAACGCTAAAAAGAGTCTTAAGCCACAATATAGCGTTAAAGCTTGAAGAAAACCAAAAATGAGAGGATTAAAATACTTTAATAAAGTTCCTCTGCTGTTATGTTCTGTTGTACATTTTTTTTTTTTGTTCGCGAGAGACCCAAGGCCTCTGTTGTTAGCCACCGGTGTGGCTAACACCCACTAGAGGGTTACGCCCTCTCTTTAGGGAAGGGATTTATAGGAGAGGAGGATGCTTTGGATTGGGGGTGAGCTAAGGGAGGTTACAAAATTTATTTATCCTGTATTTTATTTATATCGTATTTATCGTGGTTATTATAAGCTTATGCTTATAATCATATCAGGATTTTGGATTCATGATGATGAATGAGCAATGGACATGAAGTGCAATTTCACGCCACAAACAATAAGACGGACAGGTGAGGGTGAATCTTCTTGCCCAGGGGCGACTCTGGGCGCGATGGGTGACTGGTGAGCCCTAGCTGTACATTGATGGAAACAGTGCAGTTATGGAGGTGAAAAGTGAAATGAAGCGCAGTGAAAGTGATATTTTAATAGAGGTCTATTGAGTTACACTGTGGTCTCTAGTGGGTTGGTGTGAACATAAATGTAGGGACCTGAGTAGGTGGCTTGAAGGTTGATGTTCAATACTGTACGTGCGGCAAACTGAAGTTGGGTTAGGACGTTGGATTTTTGGAAGGGATACAGATTTTGCAGAGTGATGGTGATGAAAGATAGAAACTGATCGATGGTAATGGGTTGTGTAGGAGAAAGTACGGGTGGGTTGCATGTTATAGGTTCAGGAGGACGGAGAGGTAGCACTAGGCCGGGATTTTCAGGGGTAGGTTCTGGACGGTTTCTGCATCGATAACTATAAGTTGGATGCTGTTGTCCACAGGTATTGCATTTGGGTGGGTGTTGCAGGTTGGAACAGTCTTTGGTGGTATGTGGACCAGTGCAGTAGCCACATTTAGGAGTATTAGGACAGTGGGAAGTGGGATGGTCGTTATAGGTTTGACAGTGTTCGCATCTGGTAGGTAATGGAGGTTGAGAACGAGAGGGTTCGACACGGTATCGTCTTCTGTAGATGTAGGCACCAGCTGTCAGTAAGTCTTTGATAGTCTGTGAATGAGAGGTGAGAATGCGTACCATGTAGCTGGGTGATCCGGTTTTGGTTTTGATCCTGATGCATTTGGAGATGATATGGCCTTCGGTTGTGAGTTCGTGCTGAATTTCGTCATCTGCTAATTCTGGATTTACTCCTCGGATGACGACAGAAAGGACTGGTGGTCGTCGAGGAGGTGGTTGATGCGTTTGACGTGGAGTGTCGAGTCTCGTGAATTGTGCAGTTGGACCAAAAATTTCCAGACTATGCTTGTTTCTGATTTTGGAGGCTAAGTTTGGTTCAGTTGATTTTACAATTATGCCATTGCGTGTTGGAATAATCTGGGTGATAATGTCTCTAGGCACATATTTGAGAAACTGAAGAAGGAGCACTTTAGGATTCTGGAACTTTGGATCGAATTTTGTTAGCAAGAAAGAATGAGTTGTAGTACCGGAAAGAGAATCTTCATAGACACTGTGTTCGATGCTATGGTCAGAGTCAGAATCAGAGATAGTATGACTTTTCTTGGCTGGTGGTGAAGATGGTGATCGGCTAAGATTGGTGGATGATGCATGTTGGTCAGTGCAACGTTTTTGTCTGCTTTGTCCTTTGGTTTTAATGGTAGCTGAATATGATGGCGGATCTTGTGTTGTACAAAACCCTGCGACCATCATATACATTAGATAGGTACAACCATTTGCATTTATGCTTTTTAATCTAAAGATTATATTAATACGAACATGCAGATCAATTTCTCTTTTATAAACACTTATTCCAGTATTATAAAAAACATTTCCATAATTAAATTAAGTTCATATTGCTTAAATAACATCTTTAAACTATCTGCTTTATGCACAATTCGATCGTAGCACCATCTATCGTCTTCCTGGGCTTTAGCTCTAAACATAACAAGTTGCTTCCTACACTGACACAAGAATGACGTCATTTTATAAACTACATTTAAGTTGTTCATTCACTTGAAATGGCTATTTAACGTGCAAAATAACTTGAAACGTACATTAATCAATGTATAACACAATCATAAAGTTGAATAATGTTTAAATTAATCTATTAATACTATAATATATATAAAAAAATAGGTTTGAAACACAGATTTATAACATCTGTGGTAATAACAATATATCGGGGAAAATCCTGCTGATGAAAGATTAATTGGTGAGAAATTTTATTGTCCTTTAGATTTTCGACGCCTGGCATTGTCTCTTCTGCACCTAAAAGAAGCTTCTCGTCTCAAGTTTCGGGGACAGCGTTCAATTATTTTTTCATTATTAATTTCCCTGTTTCTCGGCTTACAGATCCTGTAAAACGGCGTTCTTTTCTGCAAATGTGCTGCTGACCTCAATATAAAACTAAGAACTGAAAGCATTCCCAAGTTGCTGCTACTTTCAGTAATTCACTACCCCTTATGACACACCCTTACACTCACATACAGGTATCCACGTACCGTCATCACATAAGAAGACATAATTTGTACTATCGGTCAAATGTGCGTGAAAAAGAGGAGAATGAACGGATTTATGGCAGATACATTGCTGATTTTGTGAGAATTGAAACTACAAAAGAACCGCTAGACCATCATTGATCTTTAAAACAACATATAATAATACTTGGTTTCTTAGTATTTTCGGTACGTGCCAGTGAGAGAAAGAGAGAGAAAGCAATTTGCCTGGGTGTGTCTATAGTTTATCCCTCATATACTGACTGGATTTAATGATCATAATACTCGAAAGAAAACGAGTTAAAAGTGGCAGAAATAGCATGACAAAAGCCGACTTGATACCGATAGAGTGGGAATACTCGTGTTCCGTAATAAAACCTATAACATCCAGTAATTGAAAAGTATTTTTAGGTGGTATTGTTATATTTTGATATGTCCTATTAAGTGAATGAGGTATGAACTTTAACATTTTTAAATTTTAAAAAGACGAGTTCTACTCTTCTGTGAAACAAAGTGGTAAAAAAGTGAAGATCAAATTATACAAAATTATTGTAAATATTTAAGATAGAACAAGATAATACAATTTGCTTACATATGTATCGTAGAATAATGCGTCGTAGAATAATGTTGAAGAAAGTATTGAGTATCGAAGGCCATAAATAAATATTGGTATCAAGTATCAAGCATCGAGAAATTCTGATATCGAACATCTCTAAAGTTTCTTCATTTCTGATTTTCCATTCTCCTTCATATCCACATTTCAAAGATTTCCAATTTTCTCTATAACTTTCTTGTAAAGTCAACGTTTCTTCAGCATATAACACAATAATGAACACAAAATATTTAGTCAATATTGTTCCAACTTCTAAGCTCTGTTCATAGATACAGAGGCAAATAAAATTTCTTCTTAATAACACCTACACGTCATACTTACAGCCCGAAACTTTGCTATAATTGCAGTAGCGTACGTAAAAGAAAGACACCATGCCGAAATAGAGAATATTATCCAAAATATTCTTAACGGGTCACCATTTTCTGACAATCGGATAGTAATGACACCTTGTTCATTCAGGAAGAGGAAGATTCAATATAGAATATAGAAGAACTATATTATCCTGTGTTTTTCCTACACATATAAGTTTTGTTTATCTCTATCGGGTAGAAATAAGTGCTTGGTGAAAGAGAGTCATGTTTAGGCGAAACGAAGATGTGGCTGTGAGGGTGAGTGATGGTAACACCTAAGTGAAAACTTAAGGGTGAGATCGAAGTGAAGACTTGAAGGTGAGTAAGGAGTCGGGCAAAGCAAAGAAGTGAGCGTAAGGATATGTGAGGGCGGGAAGATTTGGCATTTTTGTTCACTTATGATCGGAAATCCTTCGTACCCAAAATGGGAAGTTAATAAACTAAGGTCCTGATGAAAGGGGTTAAATGGACGTCGACAACAACTGTATAATTTGAAACGACAGCCGATATAGTATGTCACTTCCGAAAATATTAGTACCTAGATCTACATAATGAATTGCGCCGGAAAGGTAAGTTCTATAAATTAAGGTCACTGTACTGGAAGTTGTTGGTTGAAACTGTGCTATTGTTTGAAATTTCTTGAAGAGTTTTGTCACTTCTATAAAAAAAAATAGTTCCTAACTTGAGCGAAAGGATCCCGTGCCCGAAAGTTGAATTTAATAAACTCATTTCCATCTACTGGAAATGGTTCATTGTAAGTGTGCCGTTATTGTGCCATTTGAAATAGGTGTGTCGTTCCTGAGGTGTCGTTCGTGCTGAGGTTGTGTGTCGTTCCATTAGATATTCCGTTTTTCTGTCATTCCTGACAAATTTTAATTTTGAAGTTACTAAGTTGCTCAAATTACCGTTTCATATGCCCATCGAGGTAGCGTGACAGCAGTTGTGATGCTAATCTTCTACATGTTTAGGGGTTTCTAAGGTGGAATGATGAAACTAGAAATTGTTCTGTTCAAAACGCAGCCGATTTACATGTCCTATGAAACAATAAAAATCGCGGCTATTTTTTTGTAGAGATGAAAAGAGAACCCACCCACCATTGAAGCCAGTCTTAAATCTGTTGACTTTGCTGAAAGAGATATGGTATACGTGAGTTAAATATCAATTTTAGAACAAGAAATGGAATAAACAGTATAATTTTGTTATTGGCAGTTAATATGAGTGAGTATTAATAGGTCATCGTCCAAACTCAATGGAAACTGTAGCAACATTTCTATCAACAAAAATTATTACATCAAAGGCTTAGCGTTAGAGAGAGAGAGAGAGAGAGAGAGAGAGAGAGAGAGAGAGAGAGAGAATAATCTCTTTGCTGGAATGGACATTTAATGTCTTAATCGGATTTTCAGAGTACGGAATGACAGAGGCTCAAAAATAAATGTAATTATCCTAGTGTATACTGAGCTTCCATAATTTCAGGCTACACACCATATTTAGATTGTGTTCAGAAGCGTTTACAAACAAGCATGTGTTAATAGGATTAACGTTAGCTTGGAAAGTGTTTCTGACGAGATTTTTTAAAAAACAAATGTTATTTTAAGTAATATGTCCAGCCTCAGGGGTATTTGATACGTTGAAAGTGACCACCAGTTTAATCTAAATTACGAGGCTCTTCAAAAAAGCTCTTTAAATAGAATTGTCACAGATTTAAATATTTAGGCCATGAAAATAACAGGTTTACACGGAATGATTAATAATAGCGTTCCAAATGATGTTCTTAAACGAAAACATACAAATCTGGCATTCTTTGTTCCGTTAAAACGTTGTGGAATTCTATTTTTTTTTTTTCATTAAGAGAGAAAGAAAAGATCATTCGCTCAATTCGAGGTAATATCATGTCTTGGAGGGGGCGACGAAAACTAGTTAGAATGTTTGTCACGAGCCATATATGATCCTTTGCAGCTAGGGCTGTGCGATTTCCGGATTTTCTTATCGAACATCGATCTCACTGCGAAATTAGAGAGCAATCGATATAGTGAATATCGAATATTATGGTAGTCCATGTCTATTTCCATCAAGGGACTATGTGGATCAGAAGGGGAAAACCAAGTCAATACCGGTTTGTGATTTTTATTCTCAATGGTACTTCAGTCGATGGAGTGAGAACTAGGAAAACAATCTCGCAAAGCATAATCGTATTGACCTGTTTCTCCCACGTGATCAAAGTAGACCCAGTCTAACCTACATGTTATTATTTATGTTAAGAAATAGTTGGAAATCTAATACCAACTATTTTTCAATATCAGTACTTAATATATTGTTTCTTTTTATTTTCTTGGAATCGATATTACGATGTTGCGTTATGTCGATCGATATAGTTGTAAAAATCGAACAGCTCTATACTCTGGTTTCTCAGTACTAATTTAAAGTCGCAACGGGGCCTGAGTTTTAGATTCTATACTAACTAACTAAAACTAACTCTATGGCTTATGGAACTCGCAAGTTCATCGCCGCAGTAACAAACGTTCGCCATTGGATTCTATCCTGGGCAGTATCAAGCCAGTTTTCATCACGAACACCTACTTCTCGAAGATCTCTTCTAATATTGTCCTCCCAACGACGTCTTGGTCTTCCCGATGGCCTCTTCCCATCGGGCCTTCCAACCAGGATAGAATATAATCTTCGTTTTTCCCCCATCCGAGCTACATGCCCTGCCCACCTTAGTCGTCTCGATTTCATTATTTTTACAACATCTGGTGAATCGTACAGTCCGTGGAGTTCTTCATTATGCAGTCTCCTCCACTCTCCAGTCATCTCGTCCCGTTTCGGCCCATATATCTTTCTCAAAACCTTATTTTCAAATACACGCAATTTATGTTCATCTGCTAGGGTCGTACTCCAACTTTCGCAACCGTAAAGTATTACCGGCAGAATAACCGTTCTGTATATTTTTTATTTCAATTTCCTTGATATTAATCGCGATGTTAGAAGTTTTCGGACTGAGTAGAAACATGCGTTCCCCGATACTAAGCGACTTTTTATTTCTTCCGTGACCTCATTTTTGCTTGTTACGTATGCTCCCAAGTATTTAAATTTTATAAAGAAAATTTTAAAGTATCTTATAGAAAAATGTCAGTTAGATAGTTCTGCCTGTTTTTCTCATATTCCACAGTTTCTGTTTAATTCAGTGTAGCGAACTTCATTTATGAGGAACCAGGAAACATAATTCTTGGTATTTCATTTTACCCACTTGCACTTTGAATCTTCACGTATGAAAGTTAATATGGTATGAACTATACGTAAAAAATGAAATATATTTCGGTATAATCTAATTGGATGTTACCTTCTAAGTATTCTTTTTTTTTAAAAAAAAACACAAATTGAGAAATTGCTAATTATAATTAGTAACGCTCATAATGAGGCTATAATTGCATGCAGTAATTGAAGACCTGAATTACAAAACATCCCAAGGTACAGTTTTATTCGTCTTGATCTCAAACGGTGAGGAAAATTATGAATTTGACTCTAAAACTGACAGGTCCTTTTCATTTAGTCAGTTTCCTCCACTATCTATGTCCCAAGTGCTATCCGCTTGCATAAATATTACATCCTAATCCCACCACAGAAACCCTTTTTAATACAAAATAATTTTCGTTGAATAGGATAACATACGAAGACCTTGGATTGCTTTTCAATCTTCCTGAAAAATATACTCCGGTGGACGTGGGATGTTTTTCAATTCAGGTCTTCAATTATGGGGTTACAACTAGAAGATACAATTATTTCTATGAACGGCAACAACATTGTGGCAATGTGTTGAACATTTAAATAAAATAGTTATTATTTTATACAATACTTACTCCATTTTCAAAGCGATTTATTTTTTCTTAATTACCTATTCTATTTTTACTTTTATACAATATCCTGCTTGCAATTTGGGTTGTCTATCAGTCAGAAAGTATATTAGTAAAAAGCTATACGTAAACAGGTTGATGTTTAAAATAGTACAGCGCAACTTACATCCACATGAGTTTAAAGGTGTATCTACAAATAAAAATGTAAATAACTAAAGGTAATCTATATGTATCTTAAAGAAGTATATACTTTTTGATTTTTTTTCTCATGCATCTTACATCAAGGACTCTATGGGAACATCCTCTCAAAATGCTAATAACTTACGTTAATTAAAAATGGCATTAGAGTACACAACCTTTTACGGCATCTCCACCTTGCAAGATCACCTCATTAAGTTTTCCATAGGAGAACGAACGAATGGTTATAGTAAGGGCTTTGGCCTTTATTTGAAGTTTCATCCCGGAGTTTATCTGATGTAGCTGAGGAACCATGTAATTTAATTACAAAGTAACTGCACTTCCGATGAGCGACGCTTAGTATCATGGTGCCTTATCAAAACTCGTGCGGAAAGCGTTAAAAACGACACAATATTCTATTAACGCACCCGTAAGGGTCTGTCTGTCCGTCCCCCTGGATCTCAGCTACTACAAGTCCGACAGAGTTGAGTCATACACCGTTGTATTCGTCATGATCTCAAACGGTGGGGGAAATTATGAAATTGACTCTAAAACTGACAGGTCCTTTTCATTTACTCAGTTTACTCCATCTTTCCTATGTTTTTGACATGGTATATTTGTTGCCCCTAGATCTTAGTAACTACAGGTCACACAGAGATGAACGATACATCGTCGGATTTGCCATGGTCTAGAACGGTGGAGGAAATTATAATTTTGACTCTAAAGCTGGCAGGTTCTTTTGAATCGCTTAGTTTTCTTCATTTGTGATCCTCCCAGATCTCAGCAACTACAAGTCCGACAGAGATGAGCCATACACCGTTGGATTCGCAATGGTCTCAAACCATAAAATAGTCTATTACATAAACTCTAAAACTGACAGGTCCTTTTCAATCGCTTAGTATTCTCCATTTCTATGTTTCTTTGCCCCTCCAGATCTCAGTAACTACAAGTCACAAAGAGATGATTTTTAC
>JAGDQP010042039.1:6123-16681 GCA_022664845.1 Lepisma saccharinum | reverse complement strand
AAACAGTTCATCTGGTACATATTCATAAGTATTATCGCTTTCCAGCATTTCGTTGGTGCTATTACATTAGCCACTTAACATAACAACTGAAAACAAAATGCAACAATATATCGATCGCAACTCACACAGAGACTGGCGTCCAATTGCTTTATAATTAGTTTTTTTTCTCTCTTTTTTCTTTTACTGCCGGCCGGGTAGCCTTGCGATCTACGGCGGTAGGCCAACGAATCAAAGATCCCGGGTTCGAGTCCCGACAGGGGCATGGGTGTGGATTTTAATGGCTGAAGGGCGAATCGTGACCGGCCGAAGTCCGAAGTTACTAGACTGGCCCATATAAAAATAAAGTGTTACCAAAGTTCTTTTTTTTACTATCTTAGCATTCTAAACAAGCACCTTATCGAAATAAACCATGGACATGTTTTCTCTTAAATCTGTACTGATCGCATGCATAATTTGAGAACATGTATTAGTGCTGAAAGAGTTATTCCTTGTTGAAATCGTAATAGATTTCAAAAACGCAAGTGATGTTCAAATAGAAAACTAACTTTAAACATAATCGAGAAAATTGTAATACTCACCCATCAAACTACTTCCCTCCTCTGCTCACACAGCACTGCAGCATTTCTTACAGTTCTGGAATGCCTGTTGGAACTCCAGGTTTGGGATGGCATGGCGGTTCCGTAGCGATTTCTTTTGGATCTACTCTATGATGTTCTAAAATCTGAGATATTTGAGGGCTGTTTTCATCTTACGGAAGAGGAGGAAGCATTCTGGCACCAAATCAGGGAAATAAGACAACTACAGTACAGATTGGTCTTTGGAGCTTTGCTAAAAAGTGCTGGACAACGAATGAGGAGTGGGAACGTGCATTATCATGATGAAGCATTCAGAACTTGTTCTGCTATGTCTGTCCTATTGCACCGGACCTTATCTCGTAATCGTTGCATGATGTTAACGTAGAATGGAACATTCATTGTGGAACCATGTGGAACACATTCCGCATAGATAATCATCTGCTAGTCAAAGAAGACGATAGAGATCTGTTTACATGGGATTAACTCGTTTGTGTTTTTTTGTACTATTGTAAGCATTACCCATTGTGATGATTGACCCTTTTCTTTCTATATCGCACTTTTACGCTCACGTTTCATTACCAGTGATCACAAGCTAAGGTCAGCATTCGTTCGGCGTAGGAACTCTTCACATGTCCTAACTTGATCCTCTTTATGTTCGTCTGTTAGTAGACATGGCACAAACATAACGGCAACATGTCGCATCTGGAATTTTTACATCAAAATCGCGTGACACGAGCCTGTACTAATGTTCAACAGTACAGATGCGACATGTTACCGCTACTCTTCAACAGAAACTTCACGTATGGTAAGACGACGGTTTGCACGGATGTTTTCCCGCGCTCTTTCCACGTCGTCGATGTTGGTAGAAGTTGACAGCCGCCCAGATTTTGCTTCTGGTGGTAGATTCGACCCGATTTGGAACTTCTATACCATTCGAAATATTGTGTTCGGTTCAAAAGTGGATTTATGTGTCGTGTCGACAGTCTTAGTTAAAGTTTTGTGTAATTTGACACATAATTTCTAACATACTACCTGCTCTTCCACTTCCTTCACTCTCTGCTCTTGCAGGTCCTTCACTCGCTGCTCTTCCAATTCCTTGTGTGGTTTCCATGATAACGGTACACAAAGAAAGAAGTCTTTTCACGAATTACGCGAGGACGGATGGACTTATTTCATCCAAACGCGGTATTCTGGTACAGTGAACAATCCTCCATATTTTAGTCGCACCAGAACTTTCACGTTATTCCCGTTTCCATGGCAAAGAGACTCAATTAGTAAACCATACATTCGCGCCTCATGTGAGAACGTTTGGACTAATTTACTTCAAACTTGGCAAGATTGTATAGGACTCAACCCTTCAGACTCGAACCACATCAATAATATTAAACTATTTACCGTTTCCATGGTAACGGGACTGAATTATTGAATACACCATTACGTACGAATCAATGAACCGATTCGAGCCAAAATTCACATAATGATGTATTCATAACCAAAGGTAAGGCGTTCAGGGATTGCAGGTCCCCTGTCATATTGCATTTATAACCAATGGTAAAGCGTTTAGGGGCAATTGCAGAAATATGTGACATCACTTAGTTATGGCGGCCACTTTGAGAAATACTGTATTTATATTTTTATATATTGCGTTCTAATGGTCGTATCAAGGTGAAATAAACAATACCTTACTTACGATTGCATCCGAAAGTATAAGTCCATTCTGATTTGCAAAAAATATGTGACGTCACAAATTAGAAGCCGTCATTGCAAAATAATTAAATTTAAATATCTTGCATTGTAGCAATCGTATCGAGAGGGAATCAAGAAAGTAGATCACAATGGTACAGGGAATATCTTATGGATCTATGTCAATAAGGAAAACATGTGACGTCACATACTTCCTGGCCGCCATCTTGAAAAATATTTGCATTTAAATATTTCAGAATCTAATGGTCGCATTATTATGAAATAAACGATATCTTACTGATAATTGCATCGGTAAAAAGAAATTACAATCAAAATGGAAAACTTGTGACGTCACAAAATATACTCCACCTTTGAGAAATAATTAAGTTTCAATATTTCGCATTCTAATACGGAGTATTGTGGTGGAGTAAATAATTAATAGTTCAGGTGGTCAAACCTTACGTGCTTAAGTAAACGTAAGGCATCTTGGGAGATAAAGCACCACTGTTCCCTGCCCCGAAAATATATTTCAAAACCGGCAACCTATAAGGTTAACTGTCTTCCTTCGCCAACCTTACTCATATCCTGTTCACTTGGATGTAAAATATGTTCATTAAAATTAATTTGTTTCTGTGGCGAGATTATTAATTCCGAAAAAAAATACTCTGTTTCACACTGTAAACGTCAACCCGTTGATGCGGGGGGAAAGGTATTTGGTATTTATCCCATTATTATGAGAAAATATTTAAAATTGGTTGAACAACAAGACCCGATGGAATGTCGGGATTTGTACAGTGGTATTCTTCTATGGTCTTGAATAATGTTCATGCATACTTTGTTGTGGATACATCCCACTGTATGGGAGCCATTTGAGAAAGTGGAATTGGCAACATAGGTTGGCAACACTGACAAGTAAAGTACTTGCGGACGGAGACACAATATTTTTTATAGTTGTAGTAATGATTATGCTAAGTTTGGTGCGAATAGGTCCAACGATATGGAAGCAATTTGAAAATTTTAATTTTCAAAGTAGGTTGGCAATACTGACTACTGGGGCGCATTATAAACATGAGTTTGTTTAATTTAGTGCTTTACAAAACGTAAATTTTAACGTTTTTTCTTCTTCTTTTTTTCTTTCAGATGTCTCTGACATCCCCACTGCTCAGTACCATCAGAGTGGTTTTAGTGATCTTAACGTTTCCCAAATGGAGCACATTACAGCAAGTGGCCCCCTGCACTTTCAATTCCATGTGTTCGTGCAAGTTCGAGAGCGAATCTCGGAGTATTCATTACACAACACCCCAGACAATGGAGAATGTGAAGGACATCAGTTGCGTCGGGGTGCCATTTGCAAGGCTTCCTGGTAAGTTTACACAAAAAAAGTAACATTTCACAATAGGCTGTAAAAAAGTAATTCATGAGAGTGTATTACATGGCTTAATATGTTCGAATGCATATAGTCTGTATTATTTTTCATTACTATCCATACAGTATAGTCGGAGTTATTCTAACACAGAACAATAAACAATTCTCAAAATTGAAGTTTAAGTTCATTAAAAGTGTCCCCGGTGGATGATTGGTGAAGCTCGCTTTTTTATAATCAAGGGGGTCTCAGATTCGATACCCAATAGGTATAGAAGTGGTCCAGATCCCACTTAAAACTGTATGTCCCGTCTTTACAATGTAATTTTCATCCGATTAAGAGCAATGACAAAATGCAAGAGTAAACTTATTATTAGCATCACCATTTCTCATTCATTAAAATATACTGCCAGTTATATTTAATAGATAGAGCAATGTTTTGCTGGGATCCGGGCTTATCTGTGTTTAAATTGTATTTATTTATGTCGTTTTAAATATCTATAGCTGAGTCCTGGATAAGGTGGAGAGAGGATGTTGGAAGATAGTAGGTCAGGGCCTAGTTTTTGTAAGTACCATCCCAGCATTTGCCTGATGTGACTGGAGAAACCCTAGAAAAACCTGTCAGGATAAACGGCCGCTGGGGTCATTCCCAGGACCTTCCGAAACCTACGACAATGCTTTACTTACTAAATACGAGAACTGAGTACGAATTTACCATCTAAAGTTCGCTGGACAAGGTGAACCGATATTGGTTTACCATTGGTTTCCATCGGTTGGAACTTACATTTTAAGGAAGGAACTTATACAGTTTGCAATAGAATTCGGATCACCGCGTTCAGTATGTCTCAACCGGGAGAAGAACACCGGGCCTCTTACTTACACAGAGAAAAATCCTTGTTTATGATTAAGAAGATCAAATGTTCAAATAGGGCCTAAACAAAGTTTTATTTGTTTTAAATAAAAGTTTGTTTAAGCGAATTTGATTGGCAACCGTAAAGAAAAAATACGATGGTCACAAGGAGACTTAAACAAGGGTCAGCTAGTTGCAGCTCGATGTTTTAGCTACAAACCCACAACGCTTATTGCTTGAAGTTAACTGGAGTTCGCCTCATAAAGAAAATTTTTAGAACTTAAAATTTGCAAAGAAACATAATATTACTGTACTCTAAGGCCTACTGTACGTTTACCAACAATAATTAATATCGCAATAGAGCATTTCTTCTTATGCTACGTCAATGACCAGGATAACAAATACGTTCTAAAACTCAGAATTGGCTCTTCTTTTTAACTAACATTCTTGTTTGTTGCATTAAACTGAATTTGTTCCGAACTCATTTATTTCTGTTACTAATTCGTTTGTGCTAAACACACGAAAATATTCAGAAACAAGCATGATTTTAATCACAACAAAATACTTCAGAATTGTTAACTAGTGTTTTAAATTCTGTAATTGACAAAGCAATTATACTCCATTTTGTAATATTCAAATAACTATTAAAGCTTCAATCTCGGCTTTTATATAATTACTTCACCCTAGCGATATAGGAAGCATGTTAGACTACAAAATCCTGAGACCTCACTTCTATTTCTTCTCTACCTGATTATATTTCTTCACTGCAATTTGTTTAAACAAACTTTAGTTCAGAGAAAACAAAGGTTTGTTTGGACCCTATTCGAACAAAGTTTTTGGCAACCGGAAACGGATTTTCTGTGCAGATGAGAACAAGCCAAACCACTCATCCATTCATGGTTGTCAACATTTGTTTAAAACTGACCAATGTTCTACGCGAAATCTATTTACCTATTTTATAACTATGAGCTGAAGTGATGATATCCCTTGGTGAGCGTTCTTCAGGCCATACATATGGGAAATATAACGGCCAGTATCTAAGTCACCTGGTGAAACAGAGCAAAATCATGAACATCTTAATCAGGATATCCAGCAGATGGACTCAAACCTACTTCCTCGCTAGTTCAGATGTGATTTCAGCGAATGAACAACTGATCCACCAATAAATACAGTTCTCTGGACCAAATACTTACCAGGAATACCGTAACATTGAGGATTTGAGCAACAAACATTTATCAATATGCCTCTTCACATGATTCCAAGGATGTCCTAATAGAGGATCTGCTTATGCCCAGCGAGAGAGTGAAGCCGCCAAAAAACAACTGAGCATCGACCAAGCCAACACATGTGATTGGTTATCAGACTACTACCGAGCTTGGGGCCATCTTGGTTAGCCGGAAACCATGTTTTTGATTGGAGTAAGCGGGCTAACTGGGCGGGGCTAAGCTGTGACTATGGGCTTCATGTTGTTGTTGAAAGCGCATATCTTCTATTAGAACATACTTGCATGATTCATAGTGTTGTTCACATGTTTCTAGAGAGTGCTAGTGGAAAATATTAAGGTCACGATTTATTATTCGCAAGAAACAAAAGAAAAACGTTTCTGTTGTTTTAAAGAATATTATCTATTAGGAACGGTTTTCGCATGGCTATTCTCCTATATTACACTGATTTGTTTATTCTGTGAGTATGATATGTTGAAATGGTTTAGGACTTAATTTTTTTTAAAATCCTTAATCATTGACTTAAGCTTGTTCTCACCGTACACAAAGAATCAATCTGCACTCTTAAATTTGTTGTACACGTTTTCTGCTAACTTCGAGAATGTTCATTACCTCGCCAGTAGATGTCTCTTTTACTGACTGCAACATTTTCTCCTTGGTGTTTTCTTCTCTAGCATTTCTGATTCCCTGGATCGAAATTTGTTCTTCCTTATTTTTCATCCTATGTTCCTCTGGACTTGATATCTCCTAATTTGCTTTCATGTTCCACCTTTTAATCTATTTTCTGCGCGTCCTTCTTCGATAACGTATTCCACACTTCACTTATTATTGTTTGTATTCCAATTCCTCAAGTATTCCATATATCTGTTTGTATATTAGCTGTTGCCTTCTCCCATGCTATTGTCTATCAAGATGCTTCTATCTTATCGGTATTATCGTGTGTGTTCAATTCAACTTTCCACTCCAAATTAGGTTCCACTATGTGCATAGCGTTAACATAAGATTGATCTGGGAAACGTACCACTTGACTGCTGTTTCATGCACCACTTCGTATACTATTCAGCAATTGAAATCGTCGCTAAGTCTAAACTGGAAATACCTATAGTTTGTCCACAGGCGTATGGCGGGAGAGCTTCGTAGGGCGATATCCTATGAAGTACCTGTAAACGCAATCGGTGAGCTTCGTTTTTGTTCGTGTTTTCCTCGTACAAATTGCTGTCTACTTTCCGAGAATCTACGTGAGTTATGACGATCAAGCATGAAATAAACGATACAATGTTGCTGTGTCTATTTTTGGCAGTTTCAGGTGATTGTGACAGACCGCAACTGGATTTCCGTTGTTATTAATGTACATGAAACTTGGCAACAATGCTCCACGGAGAAGACACACTCACTTCCACCGCTTCAAGCAAATTGAACTCCATCTTCTGTTTCCCCTACTCAGGGAATCAATTACGCCAAAATTACGGTCCCTCTCATTGGCTGTCCTGTCTCAGTTGTTGTTAGTTCTTCAAGGTTACCCGCGATAAAACCTTGGACAACGAATAGCAGTCCGCTTTTGCTTTTGCTACAAACTCCAATATTTATTGTCCTCGTTCTTGTTTTAACAGAAGAAATTATACTGAACTTGTATAATATCTTTGGCTGCAGTTTTGATACTTCCCCGGATCGTTCAAAACAGTGAAGGTTAGGTTAGGTTAAGTTGGATTTGGTTAGCTTAACTTATATTAGTTAGTTTAAATCATCTTTAACTGGACTTAACGCGTCTAGTCCTTTGACATCAGGTCCGAAATAATGTACTGAACATGGCAAATTTTGTCCAGGAAACTAACCAAAAATCATCTCTTTTTTTTGCTTCCGAATTTGTGCAGTATTTGATCTTGTATCGCTTGAAATAATTGAATCCATTTTTCTTTTAGTGGTATCGTGCTCTTTAACATAAGAGGTTTGAATTAATCCCATCCTAAGGCGACAGTGTTATAACCTGAAATATTCAGCTACAACACTTTAAACCATTTATTACGACGAGATGTCTCATTTCAACGTTTTTCACATTTCTTTATTTTGTTACAATTAAGTTAACTTACTGTTATGAGGACAACGACCGAAATATTTAAATTACATAAAATTATCGGACTAACTATTCTGTTCTCACAAACCCCACCTGCTGCCTGTTTCACGAAAGTTCTTTGCAAACTTTTCACTCGTCAGTTTGCATTTTTGGAGGACTGTCTCAGAAACGCTACCCTCCAGCCACAAACTCAGGTTCTCATTCAGTCACCTTTTTTTTAAAATATTATTTTGTACAAGGAGTATGATTATACAAGACAATATTCAATTGTTAGTGAACTTTTGACACTTAAAGGTAGGCAAACCAACGACAATACACGGAAAGATTGTGGTGAGAGGTTCGCGCTCTCGAGACAGACTTCCGGAAATGCATGCTGAAGAGTGAAAAGGTGCAAAGTGCTTTCGTGAAATTGACTCCTTTCATCATCGTTTGTCTCTTCGATTTAGTTTACCATCAGATTCGCTAAATATGTTCTTTTCTTTTACAAATTTTGCTAAATATTGAATTTCACACAAACTCAACCCTTCTCTTCATGTTAACACGAAAAGTAGAATTCAAATTTATTGATACGGGTTAAATATTGATACAATAACTTATCATAATAATTGACACTGGATTTTTTTTTGATAAAAAATTTAGAAATCCTGTTAATTATTAGTCTTTTCTATTCTGGAAATATTGTGATCATTTATATGACTCACAGTGATGTGATGACTCTTGATTTTAATCGACGTGTTTTACACAAATACGTCCCCCTTCGTTTCGCCCCCGCCTCCCTCCACTATCGAGTGTATACAATGATCTGTAAAATATGGTTAGTTCGTCTACCAGTTAATCATGGATTATACTCTTCAGATCTTACCCTCTCACATACATGTATTCACAGAATAAACACCCTCAAATAGGTGTGTGTGTGGCGCGGGAGGGGTATGGGTTATGGTATGAAAACAGCAAGTGATGCAAATATTTAGATTACGTGATCCAAAAACAATTAGTTTGATTGATGATGGAGATGAAACATGTAATATGTTTTTACAACTAATAACAATTCCTCTAATAGAGTTGGGAGATGTGATTGATTGACTTGATGCAAATATCCCATTCGAATATGAAACTTTTAAAGCGTGACTACAGATAATAGAGAAACCCAGTTCTTGATGTCAAATGGTGATGTTCGTACAATATTAATTTGCATTGGGAGGACCATTCGGATTGAAATCCAGCTCACTCGAGCCATTATGACCAAGATCTTTCTCTAAGTTGTGTTAGTTATACCAGAAGAATTGCAGGATATTACCTTGAATTAACGCTAGGGAGATCCTCCTTGTTCTTCTGTCGGTGGAGTAAAATTTAGTAACCTTTGAGTATGTCCGGAAGCAAAGCAAAAATGTGAGGTAATGTATTTAGTCAGTAACTTAATTTGTTCCTCCAGTAAAACAGAAAATATTACTTGGTGATCATCTATGATATTCGCTTACCAAAACCAAATGTTATTAACTGCAAAAATAATCACGAAATGCAGATAACTGTACGATTAATACGGGTTTTGCTTATCTCTAACAGCCACACAAATATTATAAGGATGTGTCATATTTCTTGAACAGGTTATTGACAAGTTTGGCGGGCAAAGATCCTAGTCCTCAAGAAGAGTAGTTTGAAGTCAGGAATTGTCCTTGGTGAACATTAACTAGATGCAATTTCCCTTCTTAATGCACCTTACTCATGTTCTATAGGATTCATATCCGTGGACCTTGCTGGCCACTCTATCATTACTTTGAAGAATATTCCACTACCTATGTTTTATAAGGACGTGGATTATCATATATGAACGCTGGATCTACTGTGATAAGTCTAACATGGATTTCAACTACCTCTGACCAGAAATAGCAGCGCTATCCAAGATACTCTGTATGCTTATGGAACATGACATATGCCTGTATCATGACACCATCACCCAACTGGTCCCTTTCTATGGAGACTAATGGTATTTTAATGGGTTCCCCATCCTTTCCAGATCATTGTGTGACACAAATCAGGCTGTAAGATGAATCTGGACTCATCCAAGAAGATAGCATTTTTTGTCTTTTGTTCAGTTTGTATATTTCATTCAGCTTTCTTTTATGTAGACATCTATCGGTATACTTTTGACTTTGTTCTTGTTTTTCTGCTTTTCACATTCTTTGTAAGAATCTGATCTAGAAATATTCATTATTTTCTATTGATTCGATTTTTAGTTTTGAGTTAAACAGTTCATGACCATATATTACCATGTATGATTGATTTGAATGCTGCATATCCTTGAAGTCCGATCTTTTTCTACCTTGTATATGGGCTCTGAATGTTTGTCTCTGATCCAATGTGATGCCTAAATATTTAGCTGTTATGATAGGTTTGAGTTTTGTATTGTTAATTTTGATAGTTTTTTCTTTGTCCTTTCTTGTTCCGTGACCCGATGGATAAAATGTAATGAATTGCATTTTGTTGTCCACGTCCTGCACCATTTAATGAAATTCTTGGCTATTTTTTTGAAGGTTTTTTATGGTTGATTTGCCAGTTTTATCTGTTATCCAATACGCTGTATCGTCCGTGAAAAAGACCGCGGTGGTTTAATTTGTAGCCGACCAGACTAGTCGAGCGGTCTAGTGCTGTAGTCTGGCGACCCCAAGATCTTGGGTTCGAATCCCGCCTCGGGCATGGATGTTTGTGAGTGTGTTTCAACCAACATATCAACAGAACATATACACACAAGTAAAAGAAAAAAAACAAGTTGAACAAGTATAAACAGTCCGCTTAG
>JAGDQP010042038.1:1626-16681 GCA_022664845.1 Lepisma saccharinum | reverse complement strand
TGGTGGATTTTGTTGGCGGTGTGGAATGTGTGGTGAAAAACCTATTGCAGCCGCTCCATTTGCGCGTAAAGCAGGTATATGGCTGTCATGTCTTATCACTGAATATCGTGGAATTTTGCAGAGATTCGATGGTTTTAGGTGTGTTTCATTTAATAGAAAAGCGTTGACGTGTTCTTCTGTTAGCAGCTGTTCGAAGAGGACTTTGTGTTCCGGTAAGGAGCGTATGTTCATGAATAGAAATATTAGAGCCATCAACATGAGCACAGTCTGGTTGTAGGTTGGTCGGATGTTAAACTTCAGTTTCAAGTGCGGTAGCATGGAAGTGTGCATATGGACCGGAATAAGTAGCGTTGAAGTTGACGTGTAAGATAGTTTTAGCTGCATGTTGGATTTGCTGTAGAATGAATGGACGTTGAAACGGATGAATATTTTGGAGAGTAACGGTGATGAAAGTTAGGACTTGATCTATCGTTATTGGTTGAAAGACAGAGGTAATCGTAGAGTTAATAGATTGTGGTGCTTCGGTGGTGCGGATTGGTACTATGAGCTCAGGCTTACTGGGTTCAGGTGCCGGTCTTGCTTTGCATTTATAGCTAAATGTCGGATGTGTGTCACCGCAGGTTGTACACTTCGGAGGTTGTTGCATATTTGTGCAAGACTTTGTGTTATGTGCTTCTGAGCAGTAGCCACATTTGATGTCATTAGGGCATTTTGAAGTATGGTGTGCGTTATACTGTTGGCATTTTTCACATCTAAGTGGAAGCGGAGGTGGTGTGTGTGACGGTTCAACCCTGTATCGCCTTTTGTAGATATATGCTCCGTGAGTGAGTAGATCATCGATGGTTTCTTGGCTAGTGGTTAGAACTCGTACCAGATAAGTCGGTTCCCCTGTCCTGGTTTTAATTCTTAAACATTTCACAACTGAGTGTCCTTCGTTCTTTAGCTCTGTTTCGGTTTCGTCGTCTGTAACTGTTGGTTCTACTCCTCTGATTACTACTGATAGTGTAGGTGTTCTCCTGGGTGGTGGTGGCTGTTTGTTTCGTTTGTCCTCTAAGCGTGCTAGGTTTGCTGATTTGCCGAATATTTCATAACTGAACTTATTTCGTATTGTGGTTGCAAAGTTAACGTCATTAGTTTGGAGTATTGTGCCGTCCTAGTTGGAATGATTCTAGTGATTATATCTCTGTGCATGTACTTGGCTATTTGTTGAAGAAGTTTGGTGTTCTGATATTTAGCGTCAAGGTTTGTAAGAATGAAGGAATGAACTGTCGTTGCTGATGAAGCGGTTTGCAGTGGCTGAGTCCCATCGTTGTTTCCTGTGTCCATATGTCTCTCGTTATCTGATTCGGTATCACTTAATGTGTGTGTCTTCTTTAGAGGTGGGGAGTTTCGACCCGATCTATTGTAGGTTGGAGACCTTGAGCGCGATCCTGTCGTTTTCGTGGTTGCTTTGGAATGGTCCCTATCGCGCTGTATTTCTTTGGTTCTGGTACTTGTTGTGGCAATTGATGTCGTCCTGTTTGTTGGTCAGTCATGGTCTAATGATGGTAGTCGACTTTGTGCAATGTCGACTTAATGATGAACAAGGTAGGGCCACCCGTTTGGATAGCAGCCCAGGTGTCGAACACTCCTTCCACCTCAGACAAAAAAAATTGTGACCCCTTGGCTAGATGAGTCTGGTCCACAAGATTCTTTCCGATGTGGCGAGAAGAGACGAAGGATGATGACGCAGGAAGGAAACAAAAATATAACTGGCAATAGAGGTACAAACACGAGGCTTGTCATCGACTTGCCAGATCAGTAGGTATTAACGTTCCCTGACAAGCTTATTTATATTACCATGTACATTAACTTCCTGTGAATAATAAATCTCAGCATCTTTAGAATAGCTTAAATTCATTTACAGCTTTTTAAACTTTTAATTATCAATAACCAAATGCTCTTTTACTTTTAATCTATAACTAGAAACAACTATTTAATGCATCAATTTTGCACTTTTAGCCTGCCGCCATGCATAAAAATATGCTGCCATCTGTTGGTCAACTACTGAACTTCTTGAACATTTTAAAACATTAACAATGCATAGAATGCGCTTATTCTTCTTGTTTTCACTTTATCAACTTGCGTTAAATGAATAAATAAAAAGATAATGACAAATTATATAAATTAAATTCCCTTTTCAACAAAAATCATAACATTTAGAACATAGCCCAAAATATAACAGCAGGCAGTAAGTACTATATCAAACTTATGGATAAAACTAACTTGCGTTCAGACTACCGAAATTAACTTGGTTATCGTGCTACCATTGTCTGTAAAGAAACAGGTTGAGGTTTCCGTGGTTGAGTAAAGAATCTGCTTGTTACACGGGAGTGGATTAAATTATAAAAAATGAACACAAATGAATTGATTGTAGCGTCAAATTTTGTAGATTAGTTCTGCCATCATTCTTTTATATTTTAAAAGTAGTACGCACCTCTATTATACTATATATTTCGATAAAGAGAGAAATAAACTCACGAAGTGATTCGTGCCTAATGACTAACTTGCGTTTAGACAGTCGTTTCTTACTAACGTTACAAGATAACCGTCGTAAGTTGACAATAGCTAAATTTGAAACCCGGGTTAACGGTAATTACCGTTTACATTACTAAAATGAACTCGGGTTAACGTTAACCATGGTAAAATGTTAGTAATGTAAACAAGGCATTAGTAATCCAACAGGAAAATCACAGTTGGTTTATTACTGTAAGGAGAAATCAAAGCTAGTCGAAACTTGGTATAAACAGTTTGAGCCATGGCATCCACCCGAACAGAATGGTACACTTCATTATGATTCTCCTGAGGTGACTCGCTTGTGAAAAATCAATCTTCTATATAGCTCTAACACAGGATCAATAAGCTTTCACAGTCTCGACTTTATACCTATATGCATGCCTTCATTTGATAAACTGTTGTCGTAACATAAAAGAACTAATAAAATGTACTTTATTTAGAAGAAGAAGTAGTGGTTAGGGTGACGGACAACAAACAAATTGAAGATTCTGGCTTCGAACCCCACTGCAGACAACAGAAACCTCCGCCACAGCCTTGATGTTTGTCTATGTTTCTTTTAATGGTTTATAGCCAGTTTGGCGTGCAAAATTGTCAAGTTTGTCACTCGTCAACTAGCAAGTTTGTAGCCTTGCAAAGTCAAACTTGCTACAAGTTTGGAGACTTACAATACCAAATTTGCTGCAAGACTGTGCTCTCTGGGTACTTTGCTGGGTACTGACTAATGCTTATGATATTTTGTGTATGTTCTGGAGAGCACTAAAGCTTACGTGTAGTATACTGCTTCTTTTTATTTTCGCAGTAAATTGAAATTATCCCTTAACATTGGGAACCCCGTTAGTAGCCGAGATTGGAAAATGGTGTTCCCTAACACAGAACTCGGAATGTTATGGAACTACTTTTCAAAAGTCGCTTTGATTGTGAAAGTCCTGTACATACTTCTCCGTCATTCGATCATTATATTTTTTGCATTCTTAGGGCTGATTTTTAAACACACTTGCGTTGCTTTGCTTGCGATTTGGGTCAATAACCAATTGAAACACGTGTTACACCACATAATAAAACTACACCACGAAACATCATGTGTTACAATTGGCTGTTCATCCAAATCGCAAATAAACCCTTACTCTCACTTCAAGGTACGACATAGTTGTGCAAATTTGTCAATAGATGGCAGTAGAGAAGAATTCAGCAATGTAAAGCAGTCACTAGCGTTCTCTAGTGACGAAATATGGTACTTCTGACTAGTGAGTGAACAATGGGTGCGCAATTCACGCGTAATGTATCAAGAAAGTGCATCAAATGAACAGTAGTTTAATGTCCAATTTGTTTATTGCAGTTTGGCAATTATTTCTTGTCAAGTAAAAGAAAGTTTAAAAGAAAAAATGTACAGAACTAGTCTAAACTTTAAAATCACTTTCGTTTTGTACTTTCTTCGTTTAGAAGTCAGGTTATTCTTGGTTTAAAAAAAACGGACAATCTCTTCTCAATTCGTTTGAGAGCAAAGATTCTTCCCAGACTCCCACCCTAAATGGGAAGGTGTCACTCAACCAAATTCGTGAGTACAGCTTTCGAACTTTGAAGCTTTAAAATTGTGATGGTTAAAAAATGATAGAAAATCTTCCTTATACCCTCAAAATCATGATAGATTCTCTGTTTGAGAGTTAAAAGATGTTCATTACTTTAAAAAGTAAATCTGAAGTTCACGACTTGTTTTCTAATTGTGTGTATTAGGCCTAAGTATCTACTTGTTAGCGAACTCATCGCTAATCCTTTTTTAAAAATTATTATCCAACAAATAAATTGAGTACAGAAAACATCTTTAATTCTGTTTTCACGGTTCTTTGCACGATAGATTATGTTTATTCCGAGGACAGAGGGTGTTTGATATTGACTTGCTGTTAAACGAATTGTTGCATGCTGGGAAATCGTCCTTCATGCATATTTGAAGTAAACTTCAGAGTATTTTTGTGAATCGTCTGCTTCCTTTGGGGAATCCCTTGCAGACATTAATTTGGAATATACGTTTTTGGATAGAGAAGATTTGAGTCTTTGGGAGTACCATAATGGCATCGGAAATATGAAGTTGCAAAGTTCATTTTCCCACACTTTCCGCAGCTTGTAGCTCCGAGACGGGGAGTAATTTCCATCCCGGTGATAGTGACATTTCCCTCGCCCCAAATTTGTAGCTCGAACATTCTGTATGTTTAAGCCAGTTCAAATTGAAATTTTTAAATTTATTTTAAGGCCTTTAGGCAACTGTGGCTCAGGCTGTATGGATAACGATGGGATGAATTAGTGGAATGAAGAAATTTGGAGGAAACGGAAGCACCCCGAGAAAACCCACGCACACGGTGTTTGTCCACAAAGCAGGGATCGATCCGACGTCCCCTAGTACCAGAGGTGAACGCTCTACCAACTGAGCCACCACGGCCCCAAGTTCGAGTGTACAAATCGATGTTGAATGGCAAGTGGGTGAGAAATTGGTTACAAGTGTTGATCTGGACCGGACAGATAACATTAATAATAGCGTGGTAAAAAATTATATGTTATTTGTTGCACTTACTTAAAAAAAAGTAATTAATTCATTACTTAAAAAACAGAAAAATGTGAACTTTTTTTTTATTTTTTCTTAAGTATCTGGCTGGAGTTTCTATTGAACATTTATGAAAGTAATAACGCTTTACAAATAACTAATATTCACATGCATGTAACATTTACTATTAACTTAATTAAACAGATACTTCATTGCGAGTCATTAGACTTTAATGTTGTTGTTGTTTTGTATATAGTTTTTATAGTCTCTCCTGAACAAATTAGCATCACGCTCCTACCAATATTATTAGTAGCGCAATAAACTATACAAATCCGGCTTTTTTAGTTCTATCCCCAGACAAGGATACTCCGTGTATTTTCATGCATAGCTTGAATTTGGATTTGGATTTATTTAAGGCCTTCAGGTATCTCATGCTCACGCTCATAGAGTAGGGAAAAGGATGTTGGAAAGTAGTCGGCCAGGACCTAGCTTGTAGGTATTATTTGCCAGGTGTGACTGAGGAAAAACCATGGAAAGATCACAGTGAGGATGGGTGGCCGCTGGGATTGTTCCCAGGACCTTCAAATTGCTAAACCAGTCCTCTACAAACTGAGGTACGGCCGCTCGGTCCCATCCATGCAAAGAGCTTTTGTAGAGACAGTGTCTTCCCGAAGAAATACTGCAGCCAAACTTTCCAGAACCCTTTGGTGCTATCTGAAAAGAAATTAATGATATTTAAAAATACTTATTTTTGCATTTCCGGGTGTAAGTTCTAACATATCAAATAACTGTCAATAATGAAATCAAAGTATACATAATATTTTACTTGCCCGATGTCGAACAGCGAAGAAAGAAAATGTCCTTTCTTTCCTTATTTAGAATCGCACGCGACGCCACTGTCACGAGTTTTCTGAACAAGTCACATATATTTGTTTTCGTTATACATATACAAGGTATATCAGAAGTCACCATCTCAGGAAATAGTGGGAGCTCGAAGAAAATACTTCAGATTTGGATTCAGAGATCATTTTAGGTCCATTGATAGCAAAAGGAACCTTCTATTCCCGTTCACGATGTCCGTCCGTCCTTCAATCATGGATGTCCAGTGTCCAGAAATTGAATATCAGGAACTACAAGGTATAGGAAGGGTTTTGAGGTATCATTGGAAAGGTCTTGGATACACCAGCTCAGGACCGCCAGAACAGTGTTGATTGGTGCAGTGGTTCTGTATTGCCAACCCATTAAAAATCATTTCAGTTGGGTTAAGTCGTTTTTCCGTTTCGTTGCCCATTAGCTGTATTATACCTCCACGTATAAGAATATATGAATACTAGCTGATTTGGTCGCCCGTTGGTGCAGGGTTCGGAGGTTTTTCGTCCACCTCTGCGGGGTGTCGAACCTAAAAAACTAGGATAGACAGCCGTTGCTAATGCATTCAAAGGAAGGAGTTTCATATTTGCCCACTTGAAGGTAGTCAACCCGGTAAACTGCATTGTAGTGCGGGTTGCTCACCGTGTAGGGATATATCAGACAATCCTGGTATAAGATAAAATGGATTTAATTGGCGGTAACAGCACTATGGCTTACACCCGTCCCGATGTCATGGTCTATTAATTGATTGAACTGACACTCTCGTTCCCCCCCTTTCAGGCTGTCAGGCTTTTAATGCGCTAGTTAATCATTCTGGACCTTAAGGAATATATGTGCAAAATTCGTTCGAATCTTTCAAGGGGTGTAGCATCTATAGCGTTCAAACAAACACACACAAACACCCTGAGTTCAAACAAATAACAGACTGCAAGAGGGTGAAATTAACAAATGCTGACGCACATTGGGCAGCATAAATTATTCTTCCGTAGAAGTGCTAGTAATCCCCAGGCGTGCAGATACTTTGAACGGTGTGGAAGATTTTGAAGAACTTTAATTTTGTTGTCTGGCAACACTGACATCTTGGATGTTTAGTGGGTCGAGACCGTCACATAGCTGCTTTCCTAAACTCGTACAGTGTTGAAGAGTATTCATGCTAGATGCGTGGAACGGTATAGAAGTTCTTACAGAAGCTTTGAAAAACTCAATTTGCAATTAAGGCAACACTGACAACAGGAGTCCATAAAGGGGTACTGTTCCCTACCGTCGTATTTGTAATGTGTAGAAGAATAATCTTGCGAACTTTGCCGCAGATCCGTTAAACAGTATAGAAGCTATTGTGATGTTACATTTTATTATAGGGTGGCAATACTGACAACTGAAGGTGCTTGGGGATCTGGAAACCCTGACAGGCGTTTTCCTGGGATACCCAAGAACATTCGTTCCAAGTTTTATGCGGATACGCCGTCCAGAAATTTCTTCTATAAAAAAAAACAGCTTAACTTCTGTGATTAATTATATTCACATCAGAGATTAATATAGCTTCTCTGTGATTCATGCAATGGCTTCCTAGGGATATTAGCAACACAATTCCATATTACGTCAAAACATCTACAACCACAGGAAATCTGGTAGAATTACATGTAAAACTTTAGAACACATTTTTCTGAGAACTGCATTTTTCGAGTTAAATCGTTCTTCCCGTGAACTCCTCAATTGTTCAAATTGCTTCCATTCAGCTATTTCTAGCTGCACGAAATTTGGCACAAAAATTAGTTGACACAATAGGAACATATTGCACAGGCCCGTAGCCAGAGAGCCCAGTAGTAACAAGACACAATGCTGGCAAGCAGCTTTTTCAGCGTAATTAGAAGGCGTAGGTGGTATCTGAACCACTGGTAGGCCTTTTTGGACCTTTATGTATCACATAAATAAATTTTGTGAAAATGGGATAATATTTACTATGTGAAAAATCAGTTGAAAATTTACATATTTTTTTCCGCCATTTCACGTGTTGTCCCGTAGCTAAGGTCGAAGCTGAGACAATGGTAGGCCTTTTTGGACCTTTATGTCTGACATATATAAAATTCTTGAAGAAGGGATAATATTTACGATATGAAAAATCAGTTGAAAATTTACATATCTTTTTTTTTGGGTACCGCCATTTTTCGCGTTGTTTATTTTTATTTTCGCATTGTTTAATGACAACAATTTTCTATGCATTTGTAATTTTTATTTGGATTGAATTTTTGAATGCTCATTATTTTAAGAGGAAGACCATCATCATGGGATGTGAGCTATTGAATTAGTTAAAGGCGTTGTCTGTACAAACACTTACAAGCTTTACGTGTGTTTGTTTGTTTGTTTTTTGGGGGGAGGGGGAACAGAAGAAATGGAGCTGGCACAGGGAATTGAGTGTACTTGTTGAAATGAAATGATTAGCTGGAACCGCGATGAAAATTGTATTTGTGGACAAAAAGGGAATGAAAGTTATTTGAATCATATTTTAGTGAATCTCTTATCTCTGAGTTCCATTAGTGTAAATTGAGGACATCGTCATAGAGGTTCATACTCTACTAAACTCCTTTTTTGGTAATTATGTAAATTCAAAACCAGTACTTATGGATTTTTGTGAATTCGTTACCTTACCATTTTGATTAAATAAGAAATATTTTGTTTAATCCGTTTGGGAAGAAAGGTTATTCATGGTGGCAATAGTGAACATTTATTTTGTACAAAACAATTAGTGAACTATTTAGTAAGTGCTTAATGAACATTTTAGTAAATGAAACAGATTGCAAGGCAATAAAAAAATATTCGATAGATTAGAAAAGTTAACATTCTTACTTTAACGATTATGATTAATTCCATCTTTTAAACTATTGCTGAACTTGGAAATTTTATCAACAAATTCTCTTTATACTATATAGCAGACAAGGCATACATCAAGTATTAAGTCGATCATACTGTCATGCATTGGCTTCAAAATGTCCAAGCAGTCAATCATTTGTTTATATCCGGGAGGAGTTTGATTTTCGTAGGGCTGTATAAAGAACACTATTGGTTTTTTCATTTGAATAGAGGTGGATGAAGTGTGCAGACGCAAAAGTCTCATGGAGAACTTTCGGGCGGTTACAGCTGGTTTGGGAGCAGATGAGATTTCAGTTGGTGACGGTGACAATGCAGAGAACCAGGGGTCTAGTATTGTGACTAAGGACGAGGAAGTGGTAATTGTCGAGGAGGAAACGTCATGGTGTAAATGTACATATGAAAAACTGGATTTTACCTGTATTTTGCTGGTTTTATTGCGATTGGAGGTATCATTTTGCTTACTGTGTAAAGTCCAGGAGTGTGAAGACTCGAATATAGTGTGTGAGGATTGTAGACATGGTGAAAAGTATGTGGCGGAAGAAGAATGCAATCGTGTCTTATGGGATCCACTAACACTCAAAGGGGTTTACAAAATATATAAGGAAACACATGCTGGCCTCAGTGGTGGTGGTGGTTTTCAATGGTTTTCTCATACTGTTAAGAAGGGAATTCGAGGATTGTTTTAAACTTTCTGATAACTTTAAATACGTTGTTTGACTAACAAAATTTTTCAGAACGAGAATTGTTATACAATTCGAACAAGTAAATAATTTTATGACCATGTGCAATAATATGAGGAATTAATTTCTGATGTTCCAAGAGGCTTTGAGCTTGTAAATAATGCTTGAACAAAGTTTACATTGTGATCAAGTAAATAAGTTCAATTTCTTTAAACAAAATTGAAAATAGGTTTTGAAAAATTAAAGTTGAAGCAAGATGGCGCTTTATTTTGGACTAATACCCAGACTGAGTTTATCTCCTCCAAGTCAAAAACAATTATTAGCAGCCTACATAAAGTGTCGCTGTAAAGATGATGATAAAGTTGCAAGTGATGACTGCGTACGTACAGCATTTGAACTGTGGAATCCGCAATACATTCTTTTATGTAAAAAGTGTGCATTACATTTAGATGCTAGTAATCACGAGTGTACTTACCTTAATCGTGAAACATTAGAATTCTTTGCATCAAAACTACTTAACCTAGATATGACAAAGTGTGAAGTGTATACTGTATTTGAGACTTTCCATCTAGGCTTGTCAGATGCATGGAATCAATTTTCTTCTACTTTTGACAATTTCAGTAGCGAACCCAGTAACTTGTCATTTTTCTGTACATTATTTTTAAAAAAGGATTTTAACAATGGTTGGCAAAAAGCCTTACGTGATAATGCTGAAATTATGTGAAATGTAAGTATAATAAATTGGATTATACCATATTATGATATTCTTATAAATTTAACCCTGTCTAATAAGATGACGTATTTATTAAGAGCTTCGACTTGTTCTATTAAATTTCCTTTCTGGTGAAAATTCTCATTGAACAAAAATGGTTACACAAACACGAAGCAGAGGAAATAACTGTGTACTAGTATCTAGTTTAGGAATGTAATACACGATATACCTAAATAACTTTAAGTTACCTTTTGCTTGTCCTTTTTATCAGAGGTGAAAACGCTATCATATCCATTTGATATTGTTAACTGATAATTGCCAGTAAGATTGAATACAAATAGTTTTCAAGTAAATCAGGGTAAATGAAACGAACACTTACAAAATACATACATTTTTATTCAGTTCGCACTATTTATGAATATTACAATATATTTATTGTTCGTAATGAACACCACATGACCTTTAAATGAAATAACAATTGTGATACAAATCGAATTTATATCATTATTAACAATAAAGTTTTATATCCAACAGAAAAATTAAATACAACTTCGTAAAGAAAATTTCTTCTTTGACGAACATTTTAATATTAAATTGAATCAGTTACTAAATAATACTTGTACAATGCACAAGCTTAATATTATATTCTACCTGAATTATTACTATTAACAAGGAAGTTTTACGCAGTCTATTTCAAGTTTCGAATTCTTCGAATTCGAAGTTGATAATAAATACATTGTAATGAGAGCTACTTAGTACTTTCATTTGAAAATTTTCATAAAATAATGTTGTGTACAACTAGATAGTTTACGAATGTAATACATGAGATAGCTAAATAAATCCAATACTTTCAAGGCAATTAAAAATTATTTTTTTTTCGGAACGAGAATTCATTTGAATTCGAAGTAAAATACGTTCAAACATTCTTAACGAATGCTCTACATGGGATAACAGATAACTTTAAACAACGCGCATTGATTTGACAATGCAAGTCAATTAAAAATTAACTAGGTTAAATACAATTTTAATATTATCGAAGTAAATTTTGCTTTGAATTCATGTTGATACTGTTGGGAAGTATTTTAATTTATTACCAAACCAGATACAACACTAATGAGTATTTTTTACAATGAGTTTTTAATTTTTTAAATTTCATTTTTCGGAAGGAGAATTGCTGAAACAATTCGAAGCTGTTCATAAGTATTTTGTTACGAATACAATAAAGTATGAACCTTTACTTTCAGAAAAAACAAAAAAAAACAATACAATCACAAAAAATCTGATATCGATACCAGTTTTCAAAGAAAAAATGGTTGTATGGTAAATTCAAAGTCAAGATAGTTTGAAACTTAGTTATATTGAGATGACAAACTAAATTACTGAGCAAAACAAGCAGGTCGTTATTGTTTAGATTGTTATTGCGAGTGGATCATCAATTTTATAAAGATATATTTGTTGTATATAATGATCATATACATAATTCACAGCCATATTCAATCCACTACTGAATGAGGCCTCTCTCGAAGGGAGTAGGTGGTTTACGGCTCCAACGCCGTCCAGACGGGTTGGGAGAGGAGAGCCTAAGCTCTCACTATGATCGTCACTGTCTTTTATTCACAGCAGCTCCCCAATTGTCCTCACGATGCTGGGTCAACACCGAAATTTTTTGAGCCCCGATCGGGAATTGAACCCGGGACCGCTCGCACTGAAGTCGAGCGCGCTACCGACTAGTACCACTAATATTTCAGTAAACTTAATGGACTGTTGTCATGAACTTAATTGAGTACGGGAAATTTTGGATTTACGATGGCGGCGAATGCACCAACAGTTCCCGAGAAAGTTTTCGTACGACTTCCCTCTCTATAAAACTCAAAGTATTTCTCAAAGGTAATAGTTTCTCTTAGCATGTTTCTCTACAATTGTACTGGATATGTTACATATCTCCTCGTTACTCTGCCCTTCCTCTCTTGATATCCTTACCTGTCAATGCGAGTGTACTTGATGATTGTAATTATTATTACGAAATCATCATCATTATCGTAATTCTAAAAGACGAATTAATATTTCTCAGCAAAAAATCCTATTTAGCTCATCCAGATTTTCTTCTGCTCCCTCAGTCGAACTCGTCCTAAATTCGATCAAGTTCATAGACCTTTTGCTATAAATACGGATTAATTATGTATCTTTATGGATCCAAAGACTCCATTTAAATAAGCGACTACATTGCAGTTAAATACTTTACCCTCCTCCTTGAGATTAACTAAATATATTTGACACATGAAAACGGAGACTATGTTCATATTTAGTATAGCCTGAATATTCACAGGCTCATATAAATTGGTAGCCACAAGTTGTGGGGAAAAATCTCAGGATGGTGAAGGCAGGGGATCTGGTACTACAGATGCCTCAATCTTCTTCCGCCCCCTGTGTAACTTCACTTTAGCAGACAGACCAGTAATGTACACGAGAAAAAAATTGATTGTTAATTTCAAATTGGAGTTTAAATAGTACATAAATAGGGGCGCGGACGCGAACGAAGACTATATTGGTCATCAGCCTCATAATTTGAAAGCTAAGCTGACAAGTTAGCAGAATTATTAATTAAGCAGTGCAATTTTAAAATAAATAAAGATGAATGTAAAACAGGAGGCAGTTAAATAAGCAAGACTGAATGATATAGAAGCTAATGTTGATGAATCATCAACCTTGGTTTACTAATTCTTACCTAAAACCTAGCTTTGTCATTTTGGCCAGGAATGTATACCAAACATTACTTGGAAATGACAATTACATAGAATATACAATGTTATACAAGAATAAGATTTTCGAAACAAAGTTTCTCACGAGGATTAGAACATTAAATGTGAAGCAGTTAGTAAATAATACTTGAACATTGAGAAGTATAAACTTGTTTACAGCATATGATGGTGTTCTTTTAATTCGAACAGGTAAATAATTCTATGAACATTACAATGTAATGTGAATCACTTAGTACTTTCATCTTTTAAAATGATTTCTGCTTATGGAAAAACTAGGAAAATATTTTCAGTCCATTTGAACATACACAAATTTCAAATCATTCCATGTATGCCATGGAATACAATATTATCAGCAGTACAACTACTATTACTACTACTGCTATCATTATTATTACTACAAATTTTATAACCCCATTTCCTGCCATTCGGAAAGCATATTGAGTGCTTCTTCTCTAGACTGGGGAGTTTTCTCCGTAGTCTGGTCAATTTCAATTAATTTTTCATAGACTATAGCCATTTTATTTTTTAATACTTGTTTTAACCCCCGCTTAAAATATTTCTTTTGAATGAAGAAATTTCTATGAAAATCTTCATATATATCCATTATATCATCTTCACATGCTAACACTATCTTAGTCGAACCTTCATAGAGATATGGTTTATCCATACATTCGCAATCATGTATACCTAGATTGGATAATCTCAGAAAACAGTCCCTGCATGCTGCATACTGTCTGGGTCTCCACCTTTTCACCGATTCCATAATACATTCTTCCGATACAAATTCCGGATGACAGTCACAGTCTTCACCCTCCCATTCATCTTCGCTTATACCCTGAAAATAATATTAACAAAATACTTTATCATTTTAATCTTTTTTTATTCAATTCTGCTTAAAGTTAAATACGCTCAAATTTCCATCTTTCCTGACCATTTAAAAGATAGGAATCTTTTAGTACCTTCTTTGAACGAAGTTTCTCCTTTATGACCAATACTTGTGAGACAGTTAATTACGAGATTTTTTACAATTCACTTTATCTTATTTTATCGAAGTTCTTAAATAATTCTGAGAATTGTTAAGCAACAAGGAAGTTTTAATTAGCACGTAGTTATTTAATAGGTTCGAATTCAAATGAATTCGAAGTTTATAGCTTGTCACGAACAAAATTTTTGAGAACGAGATTTGTTATACAATTCGAACAAGTAAATAATTCTATGAATCATATTTTCCCCAACCAACATCTCTATCCTTATTAATTAATTCTTTAATAATTAAATCACACTCCCTTTGCATCAGCTCTTCAACGTGGAATCTAAATGTGATGTAATTCATTTGCGATTTATGCTCTTTAGATTGAACATAGAGCTGTTCCAAATTTTCTGCGGACAGCATTGTATTCCATGTTAGTTCTATCAAAAGTTCCTCTGGGTTCCCTGGTTCATATCCAAGACACACATGCTTTAATTGCCCGCCATGGTTAAAAAGCACCCAGAGCAAAGTAATGGTTTATTAGCGCGCCATTTTCTTATAATTTTCCATAAACAGTAATCTTCGACATAATTTTTTGTACATTTACATTTTATGCAATTTATTTCGACTTCGTTTAATTCTTGAAGCAGCAAAGGGGTGACTTCAAGTTCTTCCCACATACTATTCTGTAATATAATGTAAGAAAAAACAAAATTAATATTTTCTGAAAACTTTTATATATATATATATATACATATATAAAATCATAGTTAGTCATACATGTTTAAACAAATATTTACCTCCATACTTTCTTCATCCCTCAATACCACAGTCGCATGTGCGTTCAATCCGGTCATTGCTTCAAGAGGCTTCCCTACCACTTCACCATGAAGATTGGATGAGTTTTCAGCCACTTTGGTATTCATAATCTTTTAGAGCTCGTCCTAATGATAGAAAAATAATAAAATGAATCATCGAATAGTTTAAAACATCTATTAATATTATACCTACAGATAAGGAATAACCACATGACTTGACCAACCATCGGGAACGAAACCAGAGTTTAGCTATTTTAATCAACAGTTTTTGAGACAATCATTTCAGAAA
>JAGDQP010042037.1:0-16682 GCA_022664845.1 Lepisma saccharinum | reverse complement strand
TATGTCTTTCAGTCTTCCTCTGTTGCGATTGTTTGGAGTTGAAATTTCATAATACGACAGATTGTGCTTGATATAGGAAATAGTAAATTTATGTTAGACTGTTAATTATTTGTATACTAACTCTCTGACTTACTGCTCTCTCAAGTTTATCGCGGCAGAAACCAACGTGTACCATTGATTTCTATCCTGGGTACTAAAACTATAAAAAGCCAGTTTTCATCTTGAACAGTAACCTGTTCAAAGTCCCTTACAATATTGTCATCCCAACGACGTTTCGCTCTTGCCAACAGCCTCTTTTCCTCCTGCTTAATAATCACGAAGGAATATAATGTTCATTCTCTCCATTGAAACTGTGTAGTATGGTAATGGCCGTCGTTATTTCATTATTCTTTTAATATCTGTAGTGTTCATTATGTAGTCTCTCCCATTGTCCGGTCATTCCGTCACGTTTTGGTCCTTATATCTTTTGGACCGTATATATTTTTCAGGACCTTATTTTTAAATACACACAATTTATGTTCATTTGCTAGGATCGTACTTCAAATTTTCGTATCTGTAAAGTATTACCGACAGAATAACCGTTCGGTATGTTTTCAGTTTCATTGTTTATATTGATCAGAATGTTTGGAGTTTCTAAACAAAATAGAAATATGCGATGTCCGATGTGACTTTTCATTTCTTCCGTGACCTAGTTCTTGCTTCTTAGGTATGCTCTAAATATTTAAATTTGTTAACTTTCTCTATGATCTCATTCTTATTTATTCTATCGTTTCTCTTCATCCTGTGTGTTTCAGCTTATCATATATTTAGTTTTCTCTGCGTTTACCGGTAGAACTATCTTATCACAAACTTCTACTAAGACATCGGTGTTACTTTGATGTGCATCTATATCGTCTCATAATAAATCTACAACAGGGCATATGAAAACAGTCGCTTCAGGCCACTCAACGTAAGTCCACTTTGTCGTCTTTTACTTTTATTATCACAAATTCTAACTCAAAACTAAACAGTAGTGGCGACAAGACATCACCTTGTTTCAATCCGCTGCCAATCTCGAAACTATCTAACCTATACTTATCCCTACTTATGCGGTCGCTGACACACACCTCACTACATAAACTTTTTTTTTCGGAATTCAAATCGTATTAGAATATTATATAGCTTTTCTTTCTGAAAGAATCATATGCTCCGTTGAAATCTATGAACAACATTCTCTCATATTTGTCTCAAGGTGAAAATCTCGTCCAACGTGGATCTATTTCTCTTAAACTCGCATTGGTGATCTCCAATAATTTCACTTACGTATACGCTTAGACGTGTTAGCAGAATATTGCTGAAGACCTTGTTACATGGGAGTAGAAAGATTTCTCGGTAAATATTAGTCAGATTTATCGCCTCTTTTGTAAACCAGAATTATTACTGAGGTTTTATATTCCTTTGAAAGCTCCTTCTATCTCCATATATTAATGATCAATGTATGTATTTCCTCGATTAATACCGTTCCTCCCGCTTTAGTTAATATGTCTGGGTTGCTGTCAATTCCTGGTGATTTGATTTTAAAAAATCTTTATTAATTTTGCGACTTTGATTCCACTATGTTCGGATATCAAATTGGATGTCAAATTCCTCGATCTGCGGATCTGCGGTATGGATGTCAAATTCTTCGATTTGCTCTGCGGTGTGTTCATTACGAAGCTTGTCGAAATAGCTTTTCCACACATCAAGAATTTTCGCCAGATCCGCCTGAAAATCTAAACATTCATTTCAATTTATCCCTAGTTTTAGGTGGTAACCTTTTCCGGACGAGTTTACGAGGACAGGCGTATTATTCTGTATCATAGACAGAAAAGAAAAAAAATCTTTGGATTATTGATTTCATCCGTATGTGACCGTTGAGTGTTGCAAATTTAGAAGTTTGCGTTTTTGTTCACTTACTCATTATGAAATAGTTAATTCATATGCCTAGTATATTTTTAAAAATGCTGATCGGCTTGTATGTTCATTTATACGATCCTGAAATATTTCTGGAGTTTATGGAAGATTTAAGAGCATGTCATCTTTTGATTTACAAAGGAAATGAAATCGTATTAGAAATGCACATTTAAAAAATAATATTGTGTTCACCAAACTTTAAGTTTTATCTTCTAAAAACTAATATAGAACTCTTAGCTTCTTCTGTAGTTAGAATCTTTTCAGATAACTTAGATAATGCTGACAATTTATAGACAACCATACTAAAAATTGGTGTTGCACATTACATTTTCAGTTTGCAAGAATATTGTTCTTAAATGACGCTGATATATCTGCAATTCATTAACGATTGTGTGCCTCTGCTACTATGTAAAGGACAATGCTTGCAACAATTCTTGTTCTTTATGCTCTGCTTTGTAGAGATTTTGGCTCAGTACAATAGGCTGGTTAATTTCTACTCGTAATTATTTTCCACATCAAAGCTTTGGTTTTATATACTTAAGATAAAATAAAATAATACCTGAGCAAAGCAATACATTTTATATAAAAACTAAAAACGTGTAACAGTTTACGATCTTATCGTAATTATTGTTCAAGTGCTCGTAAGTTTCTAACCCAAGAAAGCGCGATACAATGTACTCGAAAGAAAATATTCACTCTCTTTGATATTTTCAAGGGAGATCATTACTTTGAAAAAAAAAACTAAAATAAAATTGACAGAAAATACTTGTTCAACATATCTGACGAACTTACTGGTTTCGATGAAAATTAATAGTTATATACGCTATACTAATGTAAAGAGGAAAATTCTAATTGTAATGATATTTGACATATATTAAAAGTCTTCTATAATTGCAGGTTAGGAAATGTTTCGTCGAAGAACACACTTTTTATTCATTTATTAGCATGGAATCCTGCATATGAACGATTTTTCCTGGCAGATCTCATGAAAGTTGTATTTCTAGAATGTATGCATGTTCAAAATATCATATTGGTGTGCCCTCCTTACGTTAAAAGATGTAAGTTTAACCACAACTACTCTGCTTTTCAAAAATTATATAACTTGGGAAAGAAAAACAGATCAAACAAATCGCTTGATTTTCAAGATCATCTTTTTTTTGTACATATTGTAATGCTCAAGTATATCTTATAACAAATCCTTCGTGGCCTGAAATAGAAAAAATAAGCATAAAAAATATGGAGAGTGAAGTTATAGGCAACGCATTTTCGTGAAGTTTCTTGTTCCGACTGCAAGTAGAAGCCAACGCTTTTGTTCTAGGGGGAAAGCGAGGGAGGAGAAAGATATGCGCAAGTATGCGTGCGACTGTGCGTTAGTTATTCAGTGTCGCCTGCTGTGAAGGCTAACACCATCTGGTTCAAAAATTGTCTTCCACGGTTTCTCACAACACCTTCCTCTGCTACCCGCCCGGTTTCTTGTTTCGACCCACACAGCACAATCACGTAAAAAAAACGTTTATTCAACTTTTTCTTAAATGTTTAATAAACGTTGAATTTTGGTTGAATTTACGTTGATTCCATGTTTATACAACTATCGGATTAGTATTCTAAGAAATGTTGATTCAACGTTGAGTCTGATGTTTAATAAACGTTTTAAAGACGTTGAAATAAACCGTTTCCGCAACATGTTTTGGCATTGACGTTGATTCAACGTTACAAAACGTTGAATAAACGTCTACTCAACGTTACGCAACGTTTGTACAATGTTTAGAGATAAGCAAAATTCAACCTTCAGGACAAATTTCGTACCTTTCCCAAAAATCCATACTTACAACGAATATTTGGATCTGTGAAGATGAACAGAATAATATAATTTTCTCAGACCGAAGCCTAGTACTTCAGTGTTCACTACGATTAGTTTTAGGGTTGATTCCAGGAAAAATCCTTTGATTATAAGATTTTAACCTGGAATCAACCCTAAAGTTGTAATTTCAATGAAAGAATGTCGTGCTGAATACTGAAGTACTAGGCTGGGAAACTTACATTATTCTGTTCATCTGCACAGATTTAAATATTCGTTATAAGTAGGGATTTTGGGGTAAAGGTACGAAATTTGTCCTGAAAGTTAAATTTTACTTCTCCTCAAACGTGACAATCCAACAATCCGGGTTTGATTCCCGGTAGGAGAAGTTTAAACAATTTTACCTAGGCCGTAAGTCCCAGAGGTCGACCCATCTCTGAATATAACATCTAATGAAGTTTAAGCATAAAACTATCACTGTAAATTTTCTGTACGTTAGGAAAACTCACAAACATTCAACGTTTAATCAAGGTTGTGCTTTCCACCATTTTAGAAGGTTTAAAAGCACAATTTAATTCAACGTTTAATACTGGTCATTCTTTAAACGTTTATTACGTTGATAAAATATATAATTCAACGTCACCAAATACAACGTTGTCAAAATTCAACGTTTATAAAACGTTAACTTAACATTGTGTGCTGTGTGAGGAGTGGGCAAATGCTTATATCGTCTGTTCCCCAAAGTGTTGTTGTAGTGTCACGTATTAGAAGTAGATTCGCAGCCAAGCTGTGTATAATGCGCTGTTAGAGACTTTCCGAAATTGTGTTGGCTCTACAAGAATAGGGTGCTGAGCTCAAAGCGAGCAAGAGTTGAGTGAAAACTAGAAATAACAGAAATCGATAAAGAAATGCTGTGAAGAGTTATCTGCATAATTTCTTGTTAGTTTCACCAAGCTTCGTTAAGAATTCATGAATCGTTAAGTAGTTTTAAGACCTTTGAAATATGTTAAATTCGTTAACTTACGATTCATTAACTTCTAAACGAAGAAGGGAGAAAATCACCTTTTATATTGTCGATATTCAAGTAATAATGCTAACATATCAATGTTTACATGTTAGCAGCTACTGTACCATGTAGTATATATTAAGAAATATCACTTCGCTATAACCTGTTCTGTGTTTAACATGACTGGTGGGTTTCACCAATCTCCGTTAAGAATGTAACGAATCGTTAGCTGACGAATTTAATGTATTTCAAGTTCTTAAAGTTACTTCATGATTCGTCAACTTTTAATGAGTAATGGTGAAACGCACCATAGACAACACGTTTAAAATATTACTTTACTATTTTAAACTTAAAATACTACACATTTTAATATATTGTAGCTTTTTACAAGATCCGTGCTTTATAGGAAGATTTTGAATTTAGAGAGTGTAAGACTGAAGGGAAAGGAGATGAAAATATGTGAAATCAAATTATCTATCGCTCTTTCGAATAAAAATATTTATGTTTCTGGATTCGGTTCAACACAATACCAAGATCAGGAAAAACAGGTTTGGGTATTCAACTAATTAAATGAAAGCTTAATTTCTTAGTATCCATGTTTTGAGCAAACTTTAAAATATACTTAAGGTCTGGATCCATTACACGACGATTTCACTCTAAAAATGGCGTCTAAAGTTGGCGATGTGGAAGTTTTATACAATCGCACATTTGTCTTACAACCTGAAAAGTTGTAAATGTCCACCTTGTTCTAAAAACGGAATTCCCATGGAAAGCCTGCGGAACAAGTTTGGGCTAGATATGGGGGTATCAACGGGATTATATAGGATATTCTAAATCCCGGATATGTCCCATGGACATACAACGGATCTCCATTGATCAAAAAAAAGAAGAAAAAGGGATGTATTTCTCTTACATCCGCAAAGTACTTCTGAGGGATATTGGACGGACGATTTTGGGATATCTCAGCAGGACGTTTAAGAAACGTGTTACGGATCTCCTGAATATCCCGAGATATGATCTGGCAGTTTAGGAGGTCCCTTGGACATTTTTTGTATCTGTGAAGTTATGTTGTGTCGGGCACCAGCCCCTCGGCTCCCCACTTGTCACCCTCCTCACTTTTATTTCTTATATTTCTTTTATTCTTAATATGGGTTTTAGAAATCATTAATTATTCATATTCATCAGATTACAGTATCAGTCTAATATTTTACTTCTTTTTGAAAAAGGTGAAATAACAAAATATTTTATTCTTGAAATTGGTTGTAAAATTCAATAAGAAATATGCAGCAAAAGAAACTTTAATATTTTAAAAGATTCCAATGTATTAAATTAAGCAGCACTCTTACAAGCATCTCAAAGTGACATTCAAGCAGTAATCTCTCTGCCAGGTTAAGAGGTCATGGTTTCATTTGAGATAACTCTGTTAGAAACGCAATAAGCTAACATGACATGTAATTTTAAAGGCAAAAGAACTGAATTAAACTTAAATCATGTACTTATGACTGTCGCTCTTATATTGAAGGTGATCGAATGTTCTATGTGTTGCTGACGTCAAAACAGCGAAAAGAGAAGGATTTAAATTAATGCAATGAATTGCCGAATTCTCATTCTACCCGCAACTGTGATTGTGTGAAACTAATTATAGTGCATCAAGGGGAGAACGGGGGACCTGTGTCCGGACGGTAAGGATACACATCTTTTCGAACTTGTAAATTTCTCTTAAAATTTCCAAACACAAAGTAGACTCTTTGCTAGTGAAACAGCGGACTAGAGAAACATCTTTATTTTTAATCGGAATTCTTAACATTTTAATTCTCATACTCTCTTTTTGCGCTGAGACGCCAACAAAAGCAACAAGACATATTTTGATATTCAGTATTGTTATTTCTACGAACATTTTGGGGGACTTCCTTTGAACTATCGGAAAGTAGCTTTTTTCCTTCAAGATTCTGTTTTCTTCGGTGTGTTCTTTTGCTGGGAATTCTAAAAAAATGTGATATAGAAAGGGAAAGTGCTGATTATTTGTCTCTCCCAAGAACAGTAACTGGCTTGCGTTCCAGGTGGTTAACTATCTACGACTCTTCATTCTGTTCGTCGACCTTGCTGTGCGGTTCTCAGCCTACGGCCTAACCCTACCCAAGAGGCGCAAGGTAGGTACACAACAGAAAATGGGTGGCATTGAGGAAGGATAACCTCGTGATTTTTGGGACAGACTTTCACCTTTTTTTTCAAGTGTCCAAGTGTGTTACCCAGTGAAATTGCTTCAAAACTTCGTGTTACCTCACAGACACAGGTCCCCAAAAGAATACGTTTTGTGTAAAGAAGATAATTAAGAGCACAAACATTATCTCAAGATTTCACGTTTTCCCATCTTCCATTACGAAGACGAGGCCAGCCAGACGGGCCCAACGATCACCTTCCAGAATTTTGAGTAGAGGTACTCAAACGTTCCGTACCAAGTAGAAGTATATCAACTTTTGCACCCCAAGTAGAGACAGTCGAAATCGTCGTCAAGTAGAGAGGACCACACTTTTAGGGGTCAAGAAGAGGGTCATCCCAGAAGTTGTCCAGGCAGTTTCCAAGTACTGCTGTGAAGAGAATCGAATCCCTGTAAGAAGACTTCTCGGAACTTCGCTTCGCTCCAAGAACTTTGAAGATCGTCGATTGAATAAGATCATCGCTTCGCTCAAGTGACCATCCCCGACTTCATCTTCGACTTCAAGTGACTCTACTAAGTGCAAGTGTGTTCATCGTTGGACTCCAACAAATCCTAAGGCTAAAAGTTACTTTTTCTTTATATTTTTTTCTCGTTATCAATTTTTTTGTGTTTTTGTCAACTTTCTTCAAAGAATTTGAAAGTTTAACATAATTTGTTCATTCTCTTTATCTGAACATGTTTCAATCTGTTATTTTTTGAAACGTGAAAACTTTTATTGTGCGTAAGTAGCGTGCATATACGGAAATTAGTGCACCCATGTCAGTTGTTTATATTGTGCATATACTTGTCCAATTTAGTTTACGTACTCTGAAATAAGATGAGAGAGATAACTAATTTTTTTTAAATATTTATGTGTCATATATCTATATACGTGTATATACATCTATATATATTTACTTATATATACCTATATACAGTACGTATAAGTTAAAATATGTCTCATCGTGAGTCAGACGACGAATTTGAACTTGACAATGATGATTAATACTGTAGTGTAAGTGAAACTCTAAAATTAATTTCGGAACATTTTTCTGGTGATAAACGTAAATTAAAAGAATTTATTGATAATGTAGACACGGAGTTCAGTCTAGTTAAGCATACACAGCATAACAAGTTGCTTAAATTTGTTAAAGCACGCATCACCGGAGATGCTAAAAAAGTTAATAGTTTGTGGTACAGCTCAAACCTGGGCACACGTTAAGGGGATCTTGACCGAAAACTAAAGCGTCCGCAGAACGCTGGATTATCATGTCTGCTGTTTGTTTAGTGCCCGCCAGGCACCCACTGAGGGTACCGCTTCTTTGGGGTCCAGAGTAGATCCTTGCAATCGGAACTTAAGGAGGCTGCATCTCACGTTTGCGACGACGAAACGCTAGCAGGAGCCGTTTCATTAATTGACCATTTAGCTAAACCATGTTTCGTTCAAGGTTTAGCATCTGAACGAGTGCAAACTGTAGTGCGCTCTAAAGCTGATGACGAAACGAATCTCAATCAGGCAGTCGAGACAGCCTTGGATGAAGAAAGCAATATTTTGTCTCAAAAAGAGAAAATTAGAAATGGGCCCTTGTATAAAACTAGCGATCGCAGTTCTACCTCTTCCTCCTCCTCTGCGTCGCACCTCCGGATTTGCAAGAACTGTCATAAACGAGGACATCGTGCGAACACATGTTACTTAAAGCGAGCTCGTAACGAAACTTACTCTAGATCCGGATCATTATCAACTTCATCAGGTCATTCTAAAACGGCACACGTAAAGGCAATTGAAAGGGTCTCAAAGAATTCTCTGGATGGTAAGAAGGTAGCTCCTTCACCCCGGGGGGGGGGTCAGTACCGCCCGCGCAGGCTTGCAACCACCTGCATTGTAGTTGCGCGTAACAGCATCAATAATGCCACGAAAATTTTCCCACCTGTGCACGTCCAAGTGACGCTTGTGTTCACCAAAGTGAACATTATTATTTAGAGCCCCACCCTAGGGTCGTCAGTATTCCCAAAACCAGGGGCGGTGAAGGGAATTTAATTGCATCAAGCGGTGCAGCTGTCGAGGATCTAAATGCCCGACTGCTGTTGGGGAGAGTAAATTCGATAAGGGAAGCTCGAAATAGCGGGTTTGGCCGAGCTCGTGCCTGACTCCGCTACTGTATTATTTTGCACTAGTGGATCACAAATCCACTTAACGATCCTCATTACAAACGCAAATATGTATATTAAGCTATTGATAGATACAGGCTCCCAAATATCATTAATCTTAGAGACGGTGCTCACACCTATTTAATTAAAAGAAATTGACAAACAAGAAAGAATAAGGATTCAAGGGATTGAGGGTAAACCTACCTTAACTCAAGGTACTATCTCGTTGACATTCAGTCTCAAGGATCAAACGTTTACTCATCGGTTTCATGTTGTCGACAGGCAAATATACCAACTCCATGTGAAACAATTTTGGGAATGGACTTTCTCTCTATGTATGGATGTACTTTGCAGTTTACAAATAACATCACACCTGACAAAACATTTTTTATCACAATACCCACCAGGAGTGAATGCATCACAAACTTGCCCACTTCTAGCGTAGGTGTTTGTTTTGATACCAAACAAGTAATAGCCTAAAATGAATATTTAGGCGAAGCTGTTACTGAGGCAAAAGATAATACTTTCAGAGCTTGTGTACTCAATACAAATGAACATGACGTCACATTAACTTTTAAACCAATTGAATTAGAATCTGTTTTTGATATTAGTTCCACAATTTTAGCTTTAAATTCTGAAAATCAAAACAAAAACAAACTATATGGTACTTCAAAAGAAAGAATCAAATTGTTATAGATCATTTCAATCAAGAAGAAAACGAAAGTATCATAGATTTTTGCGAACATTTTAACGATGTATTTCACTTACCACGTGACAAATTAACATACACCACTGCAGTACAATACGCCATACAGTTATTGCCACAACACCAGAATACTATAATAACTCTTAAGAATTATAAACTTCCTGAAATATATAAAGAGGAAATCCACAACCAAATTCAACAAATTTTAGACGAGGAAATCATCAGACCTAGCCGAAGTCTATGGAACTTCCCAATACTAGTAGTACCTAAGAAACCGGATCCGACAGGTAAACAATCTATTCGCATCGTCGCAGATTTGCGTAGATTCAATTTAATTAGCTACGAAGAGGCTTACCCGTTACATAATATCACTGAGATCTTAGAACGGGTCGGGAACTCTAAAATTTTAGTATTTTGGGCTTATTCAAGGGATACTACCAGGTACCGTTAAGGAAAGAAGATAAATCTAAGACTGCATTCACTGCAGCAGGTGGCCACTGGGAATTTAATCGTATGGTCTTTGGACTCAAAGGTGCACCTAGTACCTTCCAAAGGTTAATGAATACTGTTCTGGCAGGACTACAAGGACTCAATCTGGACGACACTATTATTTTTGGTTATGACCTAAAATCGCATAACAACCGTTTGCGAAGTGTTTGGAACGTTTTAGAGAATTTAATTTCCAGATACAACCAAACCAATCCGAATTTCATAGAAAAGAAGTAACCTACCTCGGTCATATTATCTATGAAGAAGGTATCAAACCGGACCCAAAATTAATCGAGAAAGTAGTAAACTACCCTAGACCAACTATAATCAAACATGTAAAATCTTTCTTAGGATTATATGCTTATTATTTTGGTTTTGTAGGAAACTTCAGTGAAATTGCAACACCTCTTCGCTCAATGTTGAAGAAAAAAAGAAAATTTAGGTGGTCTGATCCAGAAGAACAAGCTTTTCAAACTTTAAAACAGAAATTGGTAACCTATCCAATACTAAGATACCCGGATTTTTCCAAGCGGTTTATTGTTAGTGTTGATGCGTGAAACGACACCGTCGATGCAATTTTGTCACAAGGTGAAGTAGGACAGAATTATCCTATCGCTTATGCATCCGCAACCCTGAATAAAGCTCACCAAAACTACAGTACTTCTGAAAAAGAATGGTACGAAATAGTTTGGACTTGTAAACAAATTCGTCCTTACATCTACGGAAGGAAATTCCTCCTCCTAACGGATCACCGTCCGTTAGTTTGGATTTTCAGTGTCAAGTACCCTAGTTCTCTGGTAATGCGTTGGCGAACTTCCTTTGAACTATCGTATAGTAGCTTCTTTATTACAATATTCTGTTTTCTTCGGTGTGTTCTTTTGCTAGGAATTCTAAAAAAATGTGATACAGAAAGAGAAAGTGCTGATTATTTGTCTCTCCCAAGAACAGTAACTGACAAGCGTTCCAGTTGGTTAACTTATCTACTACTCTTGATTCTGTTCGTCTACCTTAATGTGCGGTTCTCAAACTACGACCTAACCCTACCCAAGAGGCGCAAGGTAGGTACACAACAGTTATACTCTTTCGCAGCTAATTTGATAATGAATAATATTATATGTATACTACCTTAAGATGTAAAGAGATCTTGAGCACTAATTTGATCTGTAAGGCACCACTACATAGCCAAACTGAAAATTCGAATAGCAATTTGCTCTCAGAAATTCTAGCAAGTTCTCTGCCTCTCTCACTCTTAATATATATATATATATATATATATATATATATTAGGTTTGAAGTTTATGACTTCACCATTAAAAGATTGAAGTCCCTGTTGCATGGAAAAATTGTTCGGTTTCGCTTAAGGTGCTCTGGTACTCTAAACTCTCTCGAACGTTAGCCATTAAAAAGCATTCCAATGTTTTAACAATTTTCTCCCTCATTTTTAATGTTACAAACTTCATATTTTACCCACATCAAGAGGAGATACATATCTATGAACGGTATGTTTCACAATTTCAACATACTCAATAAATCAGTGTCTGTTTTTTACTTCGAGAGAGTGGCAACGTTGCATTGCGACCATTCCATCTGCACACCTGCTGTTGAAATATTGACAATTGTGGGTGACTAATCAATGTTTTTCCCTGCTTGCTTCGAGCGATATGGTCACTCGGCACTCCCTTTGTTTAGTTGCTTCGTTTTACTTACATGGACAGGAACGAAAAAAAATTGAGCGGAATTCACAATGAGTTTTTGAACTTTATGTATGGCCTCTATGCATCTACAGCTCAGGCCAGGATAGAGGAGGAGAAAGGATTTGGGAAGGTGTCGGCTAGGGCCTAAGTTGAAAGTACCATCCACGCATTTGCCTGGTGTGACTGACGCAAAACCCTGTCTACACACTGTACAATAATCTGCGACAGAATATTTTTATTTCACGCTGATGAGCATTGGAACTTTTGTTGAGTTGCTACAATATTTAAAAGACAAACTGACTGGTGTGGATATATGAACAGGAGAGTCAGCATACTCGATGCAAAATTAATATAGGGACAACCCACAGTCAGAGAGAGACAGAGAATTAGTGTAACGTTTTCATGTTTTCAAAATGAATAATTTAGGTTTAGAAATTCATATAACCTCTGTTAACCAGTTATATAATAGCCCGTCGCCGAGAAAAAAGTTCTCTTCGATTGAAAGTGAATGGACTAATTCATAGTAGGCTAAAACTACGTACTCAAAGTCCCATAAGTACTGGAAGCTGAACGACACATCAGTGGAAAGAATAGGGACTGGACCCCCTGGTGCCGATCTGTCCCCATACCCCCCGAGGCTGCGTCCCCATAGGGTAAATTTGTCCCATTTATTGTAAAATACACTGATGGTACACCTACATACCAAATTTCGTTTTCTTAGCTTCAGTGGTTTGAAACACTGGCTTTTGGGCGGCCATTTTGGATTAAAGAAGGCGACTTTTTGAAACTTCTCTTATATTGTCGTAATCTACACGTAATAGTACACAATCATACAAAATTTTATTTCTCTAACTCGAAAATGGTTTTGACCAGCCATCTTGAAACCAAGATGGCGACTCTTTCAGAATGTAATATTTTCCCAAACTGCTCTTGATAGCACACCTCATGCTATATTTCGTATCTCTATCTCAAAGGGAATGAAAATGAATTTTGTTGCTCCGCCATTTTGGATCCAAGATGGGGTCTTTAGAGACTTTTGTAATATTTTCGTAACCTACTAGTGTTGATGTACCGTCATACCAAGTTTGGTGTTTGTAGCTCCAGCTGTTTAGGCTGTGTATTCTACACAACAATGGGTTTTGCAGCCATTTTGGATCCAAGATGAGGACTTTTTAAAATTTTGTAATATTTGCTTAAGCTATTGGTGATGAAGTACCTTCATACCAAATTTAGATTCTAGATCTTCAGCTGTTTAGGCTGTGTAACGACTACTAAAAACTTCCGTTTTTTAGGTGACATACTAGTTCTTGCATATTGATTTTTTTCAATCTCTTGAACGAAAAATGATGATAGAAAGTTACATACAAAAAGAAATGTTTATATAGATTAGGATCAAAGCTAAGTATTATTTTCACATTACAAGACCTTGTAGCGAGATGTTGACTGTATACCAGCGGCCGCCTATTCTGACAGTTTTTCACCTAGCGGCCGTAGGTCAGTTAGCACTTGGGATATATTGGGTTCATTTTCAGCGGCAGACCATCTTGACTGACGTTTTCCAGATTTTTCTTTTGTCACACCAGGCAGATCCTGGGTTGAATATACCTTCAACTTAGGCTCTGGCTGATACCTCCCGGTCTGTCCCCTCCCTTATCCCGGTCTGAGTCTTAGATGCCTGAAGGCTATAAATAAAATTGACTTGAACAATAATATTTCCAGGATTTTTTCTCAGTAGCACCAGACAAATGTCGGGATGGCATCTACAAGCTAGGCCCTGGACGACTACCTCGCAACATCCTCTGCCCTACCCTATCCCGATCCGAGCCTGAAATACCATGCCATAAATAAATTATATCAATTTAATGTTTATTGTTGCTACAAATGTAAAACTTTCCAAATTCATTTTTCTTTGCAGGCGAGGCATCTTCCTTATTTATAATAATGTTTACAAGCTCCTTCCAGCATCCCTGCTTCAATTCTCTGTTTGAATATTCTTCAGCAGCAATTTCACATACTGCAGTCATTGACTGAACTTCGGTTATGAAGTTTTCTGTATCGAAGTGTGCGTTTCCTACTTTGATATTCATGTTTAAAATGCAAAATTGTCAAATAAATGTGCCTCTGGTGGCTCGGAAAATCGCTCACGTGTAAAAGCCGTCATCTGAGACAATGGAACGACGTGGTGGCGCTGCCAACTTGGTGGCTTGGAAAGTCGCAGGATCCCGCCACCAGAATTCTTGCCGCGCCACCAAAGGTCGACAACACCGTGTTCCTGGGGTTTCTCGGGGTTCTCCTGTTTCCTCTCGATTTGTCATTAGACAAGTTTTTTCATCATTCTCATTTGTTTCCTTTCACCCCAAGGAGACACAACCGTGGTATCCTAAACTAGAGATTAATTTATTCCTATCTATACATAGAAGAAAAAATAGATTTGTTTTTGATAAAAAATAGATTTGATTTTTATACTTTTATCACTCAATTTGTATTGAAATTCCCCCGGGGAGAAATGTTCTAAAATGATCACTGGACGTTGGCTATTCAAGGTTATTATCTAATTATGTTCAAAATTAACTTAGTAATTGTTTCAATCATTGCACCTTCCTGTCATATTTCAAGCCGGTTCGCCACCCGAGTTGTTTAACTTCTCACTACTTCTTTTATCATTCCATCCTTCTGTAGTTGAAAGGGAAAAAAGCCTTGTTTTGAGGTCTGGCTTATCCATCATCTGAACTATACGACTTGAGCGAGAGATCTTCGCGAAGGAGCGAGGGAGGGAGGGAGGAAAAACGGAACACTGTCGCTGCAAAAGGCGGACCGCGGAAGGGACATGTCAGTTCAAGTTGTAAAAATCTAACTGTTGTCACTTTTTTAAAGCCAAAAACTAAACTGACTTATTAGATATATTGAAAATATGATACATACTATTCATATATATGTATCTCCTCTAGATGTGGGTAAAATTTGAAGTTTGTAACATTAAAAATAAGGAAGAAAATTGTTAAAAACATTGCAATGCTTTTCAAATGGGATAACGTTCGAGGGAGTTTAGAGTACCAGAGCACCTTAAATACTACTAAGAATTACTCTATTGATAGGTACGCAACAGTTTGATTACACTCAATAAGGAAGTAGAAAACTCCGGCACGGCTATGTATTGTTTGTTGCGTTAGAAGTTAAGCATCAGTTTCCGAAATGGAAAATTAGTAAATTGCATAATCTATTATACAAATTAATTCTTTTACAGCTAATTTGGTATCGGATAATTTCATTCGTATACTACCCAAAGAAGCAAAAAAGCCACAAGCACAAGTACTATTTGTGTCTCTAAGGCAGCATTATATAGCCAAACCAAGGGTTCGAATAGCAATGTAAGTAATGATTTATTCTTATAGCTCTTATCTCTTAGAATCTATCTTTCTCTGGTTCTGTGTGTATATTAGGTGTTTCAATAGAAATTAGACTTATTATTTTTAAAAGAATGCGTTGTTTGAAACTTACCTATTATTTCTATCAGTAGAAGAACTTTCGGCGCTTTTTGTTATTATCACTCCCAAATTTACTTTTTATTATAACTTTAATAAATATTATAAAATATTATGAATTTGATTATCATAAGATTTACAAGGTGTGCTGACATCAGAATGTTCTTATCGGAGTTCGTTACTGAGGTTAGGGTAGATTAGGTTGCGTAAGGTTAGAATACTTTTGGTTAGTTTACATCAAATAGTTTTCGTTACTTTAGGTATATGACATAATAATTACGTATTATTAATTCGGGTAAGGAAAATTATAATTTAGTAAAGTTACGTATAACCGTCGTGTCTCTCTTTTGTTCGGACGCTTTGTCTATTTTCTGTCCTACTTTTCCCGAGGAAGCATTCCAGGAAATGCAAAGGTGGCGTAGACGTAGGCTAACAAGGGAGGATCACGATATGTTGTCGCTGAGATCCTAATCAAACATAGTATATCTGATACAGAATGGTGAGATATGGAGAATACCAAAATTTAAGGTGCGATGGACAAGGGAAGGGGGCGGAAGTAGGGAGGGCAAAACCTCGAAATTCACAGAAGCTGAAAAAAGAATATATCCACAATATTTCAGAATAAAGGACGGAACTTTCGGAGCCCCACATTTTTATGAGATTGAGGGCTGTTTCGTAGATCCCAAATATGAGTGTTGCCACCTAATAAAGAATTGGTTCTTCGATTAAGTTCAAGTGTGTGTGTGTATGTGTGTGTGTGTGTGTGTGTGTGAGAGAGAGAGAGAGAGAGAGAGAGAGAGAGATTGTAGTAGTTGTAGTAGTAGTACTATTAACAGTAATTGTCTTAATAAGCCAGTAATCTAAAGCCCAGGCGATAACGTCGCGGTATGTGAATTGGAACTCCACGGTCCAGCATCCGAATGAGAGTTTTCAGATTTTCCCGTAGTTTCACCAATCGAATGCCGGAATAGTATCTTAAAGTTATCACCTATTCTTTTATCATCTTCTACTTACTGCATCCCGACCTGAGCGAAAAGAGCTTAAATAAATTCAAGTTGTAACTAACATGCTCCGTAAAGTGCCCAGTAGTGTTAAACAAATTTCATTTTCGCTCCCCTTGCAAATAATTCACACAGGCACTTCTATAAACACAGTGATCGTAAGCAATCCAAAAGTGTTACGTAGTTATGTCATTATTTCAATAAAAACGAACTCGATTTGCTCACTATA
>JAGDQP010042036.1:0-16682 GCA_022664845.1 Lepisma saccharinum | reverse complement strand
GGAGTATTGGACTTAATGTAAAGTTTTCAGAGATAAACTGCAAAAAAACATATTTAAGTCAATTATTTTTAGTCCACCCATAATACAGCCATGACATGTTGGGGTCCCATAAAGAAGCCTATCCCTCTCTAATTCTGCAAACATGTTTGCTTCTATTGGTTGTTTGCATAAATTATTCTTCCTTTGAGAAATAAACCATTACCAAATCATTGAGCGTGTTCTATAGAGCCAATCGTGTATACCGCCACTGCAATAGTCTAATTATTGAAATACGCCTTAGGACGCTGTGGCTGTTTATTTGAAACGTGGACCTGTTTTCTTGTCAGGTATTAGGTGGGGTCGCACTTCCATTTTCGCAAACATTGGCCGGCTGTAGGCTACTATCTATCAAATTATTGACAACATGCAAACCTTCCCCCTTAAGATTTGGCAATAATGACTCCATTGTGTATACCCTCTCAGGGCAGTGTCACATTGTACCCATTGTCCAAGTTCTAATAATTTTCCATTGTGTTGTAAAACTATTCAATTAAATTACTCACTGTTTAACTTTTTAATGATTTATATTTGCGTAATGCTACAAATTAAATAATACAATTCCACCCCTGGGTTTAGAACTGGTAAACATTCTTGCGCTTTCCTTAATTTTTTAATTAACTGTTGGATAGTGTTTCTGTTCTAAAGTTAGGCCGAATTGATCTATTATACATTTTGACATTTTAGACACAGAAATAAGAAACTCGCATACTTTATGTTATTTAGGTCGGTGATGCGAAATGTGAAATTTGCTTCTTCGTACAAATTGTTGCTCCCACCTTTTGGGGATTCCAATTTTGCTCATTTAGCGCCAGAACTATAAAAATCTAAACTTATGTTATTTTTTTCACAGTAATGCTAAATTTGAAAACACCTTCCTTCTATCTATTTTCGCTTCCAAGATATGGCGGTTTCAGTTTTAGACACAAAATAGAGAAACTCACAAATTATATGTTATTCGAGTTGGTGATAGACAATATGAAATTTGTATTTTTCTACCACCTACCTTTTCCATAATAAAGCGGTTTAAATTTTTCAAATTGTCTAATATTAGACGTAGAATTAAGAAATTTTCAAATTTGGATTTTTAATGTCTAATTTGCCCTTTTCTTCTCTCTATTATTTACCCTTTCCAAAATACAGCGGTTCAAATTTTGCTCTTTTCGTCCCAAAACCCTCAAACTCTCTATTAAATGTTATTTAGGTTGCTATGCTTCCACAATATGGCAGTTTGAATGAAGAAACTCGCACATTGGCTTGATGATGTTTGCTTACAACTTAGGCTACCCAAATTAAAAAGCAAAACAAACATGAATGCATCTAACTGTCCATAAATTTGCCATGTTGCAGGAAAGCGGGTAATTAGCAGAGATTACACCTTTGTTTCTAGCCAAATGCGTGAAACCTTGAATGTTTTTTTTTATATTTCGTAGCTGTCACCAGGCTGCAGGGAATCTAGGTAATTGTAATAATTACTATGTTCACTCCCAGAATTTATGTAAGCAATTACACACAAGATATAATATTTTCTTTGTTTTTGACGCAAAGAACATGTTTGGTATAGAATTTCCTAGATTATACAGAGCGTCGTGGCGTTGGAGGAGAAATTAAATGTAAAATGCCACGCTATTTCTTCAAATTGTATTTTAATGATCAGATCTTACAATTTAGTGGTTTTGAATGATTGCATTTAAAAAAAATTGATTGCGGTCTCTATAATTATTTGTTGAATGGGAATAATGTTAGGCAAATATTGCGTTAGGCTCTATGGTTGTTTAAATGTTGCTCTTTCATGCTTTTCACTGAAATCGTTTCGTGTCAGAACACATTCATGGTGGTTGTAAGGAATAAAATACTTTGAATGCATTATATAATAACTAGCAAAAATATTATACTGCTGTAGTGTATGGTAAAAAATATGGAATTTGATACAGCCAACTACAAAAATAGCGTGTGGAACGTTTTCCATCTGCATTGGGTAAATAAGATATACAAATACTGTTTTAAGTAGAATTCAGCCTAATATTAAATGTTTATTGTTTGAACGGCTAAATGAAATATACTAAACGTGTGTGAGATAATTTTCGACCTATGTTTTAGTCAGTGTTTTGAGAATAGTTGTTGTTTTTACTATTAAGCTATATCTTTAAACAGACATCTAGTCCTTCAACGTTAATATACTGTAGAAAAGAACTTAGTTGGGTAAAAAGTAAAAAATACAAATACGCCTCGTCTTTACAAATTTTCCCAAATTCAAGGCGTGAATATTTTTGGTGTTTGTGTATATATAGAGAAAATTGACATATTTAAGTAAAAAAAACAATTATAATGAAACAAAAAAAACTGTATTTGTTGAAAAAGACATTTTTGAGGAGGTATTGAATGTTGAGTAATACCATAATGAAGAGAGCTTGCTTAGACTTCCTCGGGAAGAAACTTACATTGGTGTATATTAATTAATGAGAAAAGGTTTGTATTTCAAGCTTTCCGACCACATAGAGCTTAAGTATTTGTAGCATGTATTTTAAGGGAAAATAATAAATTTACATAATGGTCATGGAGGTCAGAAACTAAAATTTGAAATACTTTTATCATAATTTTAAGTAGAATTTAGCCTTTAATTTGTTATTCTACATGTTGTGGTAAAAGGACAAGCAGTGTTTTGGAATGACAGAAGCTAGAAAGAACTGAAGGCTGCTTCTAAAGCAAACCTCATAATTTCATTTATACAACCTATCTTTCTTTTTTAAGGTGAAATATTTATAACTAAAATACTTTTAAACCAGCTGCAATTCGCTTTTATAGTATTTGTGCGTGTAGAAACTGAGTAGAGTTTCACTTCCTTTATGGAGCGAAAGGAAGGTATGGATACTATGCAACTGCACGAGAAACTACTTGTCGAATAATAGATATTAACCTTACCTTGTTTTTGTAGACATACGTATGCATTTTGAAAAAAAAAATGGTCATTAGCATAAATAGAATACAAGCTGTTCAAGGAGTATTGGACTTAATGTAAAGTTTTCAGAGATAAACTGCAAAAAACATATTTAAGTCAATCATTTTTAGTCCACCCATAATACAGCCACAACAATTACCAAACCATTGATTCTATTCTATCGAGCCAGTACGTGTATACCGTAGCCACAATAGTATAATTATTGAATTTTGCCTTAGGACGCTGTGACTGTTTGTTTGAAATGTGGTCCTTTTTAAGGTATTAGGTGGGGTCTCACTTCCACTTTAGCAAACATTAACCGAGTGTACACTATTATTTAACAAAATATTGCCAATATAGAACCCCCTTCAGATTTGGCAAAAATGACTCCATTGTTTATACTCTCTTAGGACACTGTCACCTTGTACCCATTCTCCAGATTCTAATTCACAAATCTTTCATTTTACATTATTGGGCATCGTTGGAAAATGGAAAAAAACACACTCCGCATGCTTTCTAGGTTGTATAAGGAGCACTTTTCCATTGTGTTGTAAAACTATTCAATTAAATTAACTCACTGTTTACCTTTTCAATGATTTATGTGTGTGTAATGCTATAAATCAAATAATGCTAGACAAACCCTGGGTATAGATTTGGTAAACATTCTTGCGCTTTCTTTAATTTTATAATTAACTGTTGGATGGTGTTTGCGTTTTAAATTTTGGGCCGAATTTTTCTACTATGCCATAAAAATATTTTACACACTCTAACATGATTATTATTGACCACAAAATTGAATGTCGCATATTTTGCGTGTTTGAGTATTAATATTTAGAGTTTAATGGTTTTAATGCCTGCTATTTTTTTTTTAATTTAGCAATTGTGAAAATACATACAAAGAAGAACTTATAGAAGGTTATGTAACACAAATTAACGCCATAATGTTAAATTATATTACTATTAGACGTCAACGTACAGGTTTGACTGTAAACTCTCCATAGTAAGAAGAAAGTAGTGTTCCTATAATAACATGTCATACCAACACTAGTAAATGTACTAAGTAATAACTATTATCAACTTGAAAGTTCTTTATCAAACATTCCACAGTGGATAAACTGCTTATTATGTCCACAGTGAATTATAACTGTTTATTATGTCCATAAATCCATGAAAGCGCTTCCTATAGTGACAGGTAATTTTTAGTGTCCTACTGTTTTACGTTTAATTAAATTAAAAAGAGAAAATAATATATTATTACTTATTTCCCATAAATAGTAATAGAAGTAATACTATGAATTTAGATATTAGTTGAAGTTTTATTATTAGTTCTTCTAACAATGCCAATATTTCTAATAATGTCCCTCAGTCTATTGTTAGTGGTAATTGCCAAGTTAAAACAAGAAATAAAACCAGTATACTTAAAGCTGTTGAAATAGTTAAAAAATGAGAAGATATTAAGAAACCTAAATTGCTAAGAAATTTTAGAGAATCGTATATTTTATTATTAAAAAGAAAAAAATAGTTTCCTGCAAAAAAAAAATATTTACCTTACAAAAAAATCCGAATTGTAATATAGTAAAAATAAATAACATAGTAAGAGATGATTTTTTAAAAAAACTACTAAACCTTAGTAAAGTTAAGAGGCAAAAAAAATTAGTAAGCGCTAAAACTATAAAACCATAAATATTAATATTCAAACAGGCAAAATATGCTAAATTCTATTTTGTTGTCAATAATAACCATATTAGAGTGTATAAAACATTTTTATGGTATAATAGACCAATTCGGCCCAACTGCAACAAACCACATTTTACCACTTTGCTTTTCAAGCAACCTTCAGTTCTTTCTAGCTTTTGTTTCATTCCAAAACAATGCTTGTCTTTTTACCAAAACTTGTATATAGAATAACAAATTAGAGGCTAAATTCTACTTAAAATTATGCTAAAAGTATTTCAAATGTTAGTTTTCGTCCTCCGTAACCATTTTGTAAATTTATTGTTTTCCCTTAAAATACATGCTACAAATACTTAAATTTTTTACTCTATGTGGTCGCAAAGTTTGAAATACAAACCTTTTCGCATTAATTAGTATACACCAGTGTAAGTTTGTTCCAGAGAAAGTCTAAGCAAGCTCTCTTCATTATGCTTTTACTCAACATTCAATAACTCCTCAAAAGTTTCTCTTTCACCAAATACAGTTGTTTTGTGCTTCGTTACACAAATAACCCTTATTCAACAAATAAATATAGAGACCGGGATTTATTGAAAAAATGCAGTACATTCGAAACCTTTAAATTATAAGGGCTGATCATTAACCATGTAGCACTAAGTTTAAATAGGTAAGTTAATCAATAACGGGTGGGGGGGAAGTACAAATATTTAATACTTATTTAACATATTACTTATGCTTTATTTTTATATATTTTATACAAATATATTTAAGATATTTTAGCAGTTTTTTTTATAAATGGAGGATGATTCACCTATAACATATAAGAAAATATTGCTATATATTGTACTACAATACATATTTATTATCTTGGATCTTTGAGTTAGAAAACAACGTGCTTCAATAGTCAGTATATTTACGCATGTTTCGTTTCTTTGCACAAAAACAATTACATAATTTTAGTTGTTATTACTTTGTACAAGAGACAATATTCAGTTAGATATTGACCCTTGTACACGGAAACAAAACAGGAGAAAATATTTACTCTTTCACCATGTTGTCCTATAACTGAAAATATACATTCTCTTTTAGCACGACTTTATATAACGTATAAGTACGAAGAATTTGACAATTTCTTTCATCAGGACATGTTTTTAGTATTTTTATTTTCATGTGCATGTGATCTAGTAATAAGCTCTCCTTGGAACTTGATTGATCTTAGATAAAGAAACAGGACAACCATAAAAACAATGTCCTGAATATATAAATTTCTGCACTCCAAAATATAGGAACAATACATAAAAAACTGAAGTTGGGGAGCACGTGCTCCCCCCTTAGGGCTACGAGGGTTCAAGTACAATTTGAAAAAATAGCGTGAAATTTCACATTTAGTACCTCCTCCAACACCACGGCGGTCTATATAATCTAGTGAATTCTATACCAAACAAGTACTGCTCGTCAAAGGACAAAGAAAATATTATTTTTTGTGTGTAATTGCTTACATAAGTTCTGCGAGTGAACAAAGCAATTAATACAATTACCTCGATTTCCTGCAGACTGGTGACAGCTACGAAATATATAAAAAAAATGCATTCGTGGTTTTGTGAATTTGGCTAGACTAAGGTGGAAGCAAACATCACCAAGCCAATTTGCGAGTTTCTCCATTCAAACTGCCTCACAAATAACATATAATTTGAGAGTTTTATACTTTTGGCACCAAAAGAGCAAAATTTGAATCACTATATTTTGGAAAGGGTAAATAGTAGAGAGAGGAAAATGTCATTCGATATTACAAAATAGAAATTGAAAATTTCTCAATTCTCTGTCTAATATTAGAAAATCTGACAAATTTAAACCGCTATATTATGGAAAGAGTAGGTATTAGAAAATTACAAATTTCATATTCTCCATCAGCAACTCAAATAACATATAATTTTGATTTTCTCTATTTTCCGTCTAACATTAAAACCTCCATATCTTGGAAGCGACAATAGGTAGAAAGAAGTTGTTTACAAATTTAGCATGACTGGGAACAAAATAACGTAATTTGAAGTTTTATTGTTCTGGCGCTAAATGAGCAAAATTCGAATCGCCATATGTTGGTAGCAACAATTGGTAGAAAGAAGCAAATTTCACATATCGCATCACCGATCTAAATAACTTCAAACATGCGAGTTTCTTATTTCTGTGTATAAAATGTCAAAATTCGTACCGCCATATCTTGGAAAGGGTAGTTGGTGAAGAGAACCAGTTTTCATATTCTGCATCAAAGACCCAAATAACATCTAATCTGCGGGTTTCCCATTTCTGCCTGTTAAAATTCGTCACAACGAAACCGCCATATCTTGAAAGCGACAATAGACAGAAAGAAGTAGCTTTCATATTTTAAATTCTCGGGACTGAAATAAATTGCATTATAAGTTTCATTATTCTATGACCACAGGGGCGAAGTTAGTAAACGGACTTTAGATTTTCCTTTGACCTCGTGGTTACCAACTTTTTCACATGTAGTACTCAATGCTCTCATACCAAATGTGGAAACAGAAATTCAATATGTCTAACCATTTACGAAACATACATGGTTAAATATTTGACCTTTGACCTCAAGGACAACACTTTTTTCAAATGTAGTACTCAAGTCCGTAAGTCCAAATCTGAAAACCGAATTTCAATATGTATAGTTGTTTACGAGACATACAAGACTAAATATTTGACCATGCAATAGGTTGTAGGGTATGTTATAGAAACTGACTTCAGAAGTCCTCGTAATTACTGCTATGTAAAAGAGCTTCGAAATTTGGGTTAGATTAACTAGCATCTATTCCTGTGTATTTGTGTAATTTGTAATCTCTTGTACACTTTGTAATCTCTAGGGGTGGGTGGAAATAATGGTTGGGAAAAGAGATGTGCTGTGTTGGAATTTTGTTTGAAAAAAAGTGGTTGAAGGAAAAGGTTCGTACCATCTGCAATGCTAAACAGGGCTGAAAAATAGTTCGTTGCCTTTTATGAAATGCGATACGGTGGCTTGTAATTCTGGAAACTGACTTCAGATCTCTGCTATGTTAAATATGGTTTGTAGCCTTTTATGGAATCTCTGCTAGGAGTTGGAAAATAGGTTTGTAGCCTTTCGTGCATAGGTGTAAAGTTAAATATAGGCTGGGAAAAGAGTTTCGTACCTTCTTCTGTTGTGCACTAGGGATTGTAATCTCTGTTAGGTTGTTGATTTAATTCATGTGTACTGTGTTAAATAGGGGTTGGGAAAATTGGTGCTGTGCTGAACTATACCTGTAAACCAGTTGCCTATGTAATTTCTGATATGGTAGATAGTTAATCTGCTCTAGGAGTTGTAATCTCTGTTACGTTAAATAGTCTAAATTCCTTTAAATGCCTGTTTATCTGGTCTAATCAGTTCTATCGTGCGTTGGTGTAAGGATTAGGTAATCTCTGCTATGTTAAGCTATATTTTAGTGTTGAAAAATAGCTTCGTACCCTTTTATAAAATCTCTGCTATTGTGCACTGTGTGGGGTCAATTTCTGCTATGTTAAATAAGGTATAAAATAGGGGCCTTAGCCTTTTGTGAAATTTTTGCTATGTTAAATAGGGGTTTGTAGTTCATCTCTGTTATGGTGCTGTGCAGGGGATAAAAATAGCTTCATAGTATATTATTAAAGATATGTTAGTGGGTGAAAAACAGTGCCGTACCTTTTATTAGAATCTCTGCTAGGTGTTGAAAAAAATGATCGAATTCATTTGTAAATAGGGGATGCGGAATATGTTCGTAGCCTTTCATAAGGGATGAAAAAGGTTCTTGTAGGGATGAAAAACGTGCTTTTATACATTGTGAACAAAAAATTACTACACAGCGTATCGTACAGCCCTGGAAAATTGACTCCTTGCTATCAGCCATTTACAGGGAAAACGTGCCATTTTCAAGGAAGTTCTGTTAAGTGCAGCCACTACTATTTCTGTTATCAAATATTGACAATTATATAAAATAAATAAAGGTATAGTTATGGTTAAAAATAGCGACACATCCTGTCCTACCCATGCGGAAGTAGTGGGTATAGGGTTAATAAATAATACAACTAATAAAAAGAACGACATCCATATTATGTTCAATATAAATATGTATGAATACAGAAGTAAACAATTTGTGTGTGAAAGCAGGGACCACTGGCGGTACAATTTGAGATATCCGCAGATTTCAAAGTGTGCTAACTAACTATTAAGTAACTGTGTATGGGGATTTGCTGGGTAAATTTATTCTATATGAAGGGGTAGGTTGTGAAACCCCCATTAATTTACTGCTAACAAACAGTCATTATAATGTAATTATATACTTGACCACAGTATTCTCAAATAAGTATTATTTTGAGAAATGCCATAGTAGATATGAATATTTTCATGAACACGTTTTTAAATATCAAGTTAGTTGTTCACAGTGTGGGTGTATACATCCATGCGTTAATGTGAAATATACATAATAAACTGTAATGAGTGTAATCGATCATTTTACGGCAGCGTGTGTTTTAATAATCATAAGGGTATTGTATGCTAAACTAGAAAACTATGTAATATGTGTTTGAAGGTGTATACGCAAACAGAGAGACGTAACCTTCATGAATGCGGGGAAATATATTGTGTAAAATGCAACAATATTATGCACCATAATCATTTACGTTTTATGCAGCCGACGAAAACACACAAAATGGATAATATAATTAGAAAAATGTGTATGAGCACGTACCCAATTTATTAATTTCACAGCATTTATGCTATAATTCTATTGCTACTAATGGTATAAAAGTCACTTGTTCTGTGTGGAGTGTAAGATAACACGTCTTTAAGGGTGAATACTGTGTTCTGCAGTATTTAGACTGTCTTGCCGAGAAACGTGTCGGTATAAATAACAACATGCGTTGGGCATAATGCTAAAGAGTATAATGCCCATTTCATTTTAAGAACAGCGTTAAATAGTAAAAAGTGGTCCCCCGATATTATTCTGAGAGGATATCAGCTTAACAGCATTCTGTATAAAACATTTATATTTCTTGATATACATAACTTCTTGCCTATGGCACTGGCCAAACTGCACGAATCCTTTGATCTTCCCTCACCTAAGGATATCTCCCCTACTTTTTAACACCACCGGTAATCAGAATTATTCCAATTCTCTGTCTGTCAAGACATTCTATGTGGTAGACAGTATGCAGAAAGAACAACGTGAAAAGGTTCTGGCGTGCTATAAAAAGTGGGGGAGGATTATACTTTTAATTTCCAGGATGAATTAATTATTACTGTAGGAAAGATGAAAATACATTTAGAATGGCATGTTTGCGCTTTAATGAACAGTTCGAGCTTGAGACAAAAGTTAATCCCCTCCTCAAAGCAATTAGTATAGCTAGCGTTTGTAATTTAGTGTTCAGGCGTAATTATTTAAGACCAGAAGCCATAGGTATTATACCAAGAAAGGGTTACCGATAGAGTGATGTCCAGTCGGTAGAAGCTATACAGTGGCTCGTGTGAGGAGAAAAGGAAATAAAAATAATCCACGCATTTAACCCAAAAGGGGTTGTAGTACGAGATAATTTGAAAGTAGACGGATATTGACATTATACTGATGAAGAACGGTAAAGAGCATGTATGGGAGTGTGATGGTAGTTTCCACCACGCCTGCGTATATGCGATCGGACTGGACAGGACAAACAACTCCATATTAACCTTCTCAGTGCAATTAATATAAAATATGAGAGCACAATGGCAAAGGTAAAAAGCCTTAAAGAATTAGGTTATGTTGTGCACACCATGTGCGGGTGTCAGTCATAATTGAAAAATAATGAAAATATTTCGAGTTAAGTTAGAAACCACCCTACATGCAGAAAAGAACGAATGAATCCGCGTGACACTTTGTACGGTGGGCGGAAAAGCGCGGTGAAACTGCATTATAAAGTGAAAAAAGAGGAGAAAAACTCTTTGGATTTATTATCATTATACCAATTTAGTAATAAGATTAAAAACATCCCGTGGGGTAACCTACGAATATTTATGTAGGAAAAGAATGTCCTCCCATCAATGAGATTGACGGACTAGTCAAGTGTAAAGTTCTACCTAGAATCTACTTACACTAGCCAGTACTACTATATCGTTCTGGGGGTAAATTACTATTCAATATTTGCAGGGCATGCGCGAATTCATTAAATTATGGTGAGTGTTTATAATTGACGTTCTAATTATAATTGACGTTCTAATTATAATTGACGATTTAATGCGCGAGTGTGATGGACGGATTGAATACATATTTACTAAAGGGAGTCATAATCGTAATTTAAGTGTCATATTTATTACTCCTAATATATTACATCAGGCCAAGATATATTCCAACTGTAACTATACTGTATATTTTAAAATCCTAGAGATCGGGCTCAAATTAATAATCTTGCCAGACAACTGTATTCTAATTATACAAAATATATACAACAGGCCTACGAGGATGCAACCCGAAATGCTTTTGGTTACCCACTATTTGATTTAAAACAAAATACTTCTGATGAGCAACGCGTTCGAACAATGTTTTTGCCCTCGGATTCTATCAAATATGTTTATGTACCTATAAATTAACTTCAATATGCTATATACTTTAATATCTATGTTTACTATAATATCCATTAGGGTAGAAAGAAGCAATGATTAATAAGCGGAGTGCTCACATACTAAGACTTTTAGCAAAGGCAAAATCTAAAGTACTTTAGGTGATATTCCAAAATTCAGAATTAATTCGTTCTATTTTTTAATGTTCCTATATCGTATTTCAAGAAAACTTTCCTTCAAATAAAAAGGATAAAAAGAGACTTGAAAATACAAAAATCAGCTATGGAATTTCGTAAGGAATGGACCGACGCTGAATTAAAAAAGAACGAATAATTGTACAAAAAGGTAGTTTCCTCACCACATTGCTTGCACCTATTCTAGGGCGCTTACTGTCTAGTCTCTTTAAATAACGCACCATGCGAAAAACTTAGTTAAATCTCGCAAAAAAAGCTAAATCATTATCAAACTATACCTTATCTCGATGACGAAATTAAACAAATTCTAAATCAGAGTAAGAGCGTAGGAGAAAAATGGGTACAGTACAAAGAGGTGTTGCAAAAAAATGTTCACATTGTTCAAAAACCCGCACCCGCAACTGCTACTAGAATTACGAAGAATCGGGAGGATGAATATGAAAAAATATATACTCTCGTCGAAATCTGTCTGGTTAAAGCACGACCCTTAGTACGCAAATTAAACCAAAACCAAAACATTCAATGAGATGCGAGTGATATTGTTAATATATAGGTAAATTAATCCCCGGTGCTAATATAGTAGATTTTAATATCTGATTTAGTTAGGTGTCGTAAAAATATATTCCACTCATCAGTTGGGAGCCCTTTGTTGTACTATTAGCAAAATCAAATATACCCTTAGAGTATATTGGTAACCCTCAACGTATAGAGTATATTAAGAAAGCTAAGCCGGGACCAACACTTAAACGTAAAGCTGTCACTTGGTGCAACTATAAATATTGCAGGAAATAGTGCGAAAACCTTTTCTACGCAATCCCTATCCTGTGTTTAAAATTTACGATCAGTGGTAAGCTGAATAAAACGATATGCCAAGTCTACAAAAATATAATGATGGGTACCAGAATATTTTAGCAGTGACCGATTGATTTAGTCGCTATGCATGGCCAGTACCTGTCCGTAGTAAAACTGGTGAAAATATCATAAAGGCATTCTAGAAAAAATGAATCCACCCCCAGGTATAAACCTCTACGCCTACAAACAGTAAAGGTACAGAGTCTGTTAACATAGCATTCCAGGCGTAGTTAAAGTAGCAACATATTTATTTATTCACAACCGAAAACTCAAATATTAAAGTAAGTTTCGTAGAGCGTCCAAATTGCAGCCTAAAGCTGAGAATGTGGAAATATTTTACAGCGAAAAAGAAGACTTACCGCTACATAAATATGCTTCACTGATTAGTTCACGGATATCATTCTAGACCACATGCAGCACACAAATTACCACCAGCTCTTTGTAAATCAAGGTACGTTTCAACAAGTGTGGAATAGAGTAGTGAAACCCCACCCCAGTGCCAGTGTTAAGACAACAATATAAACAAGGGGATAATGTGCGAATTACTAAGGTAAAACAACATTTCGCAAAAGGCTACAAATAAAATTGGACGTTGGAAATATTTAAAATAAAACATATATCGTAAAAGGAAAATAGAGTAGTACATGTATCAGAGTATTTAAATTGTAATGTGATTGATTGTACATTTCATGAAGAGGAAATACAGGCAGTTCCACTACCCAAAGTTTACGAATTACATTAAATATTAGAAGCTAAAAGTAAGCGTTTACTTGTAAGTTGGAAGGGATATCCTGCTTTATTTAATTCATGAATTCCTGTATAGTATTTAAAGAACAGTTAGCAACATTTCAGAGATAGAGACAATGGAAAGTTCTACCACGTCAACCCGAAGAGTTTGTTTTTTAATTTGTTAGTTTACCTGATACAGTAAGATGTGTATTTTGTAATTTAGAATTAGGTAATTGGCAATCTTATAATATTCCCTTGAAGTAGCATAAACGTTGGAGTCTATACTGCACTATGTTAAGAGGATGTAATATTGTTAACGTAGGTGTAAATGTGTGTGGTTATAAAATGAAAATAATACAATTTTCTATGCCTGAAAAAGGATGGTATAATAATAATAATAATAATAATAATAATAATAATAATAATAATAATAATAATAAAATGTTATAAACTAGTGTCATATTTCTGAATATAGCAGATAATAATGAATGATCCTTATATCCAATATTAATCGCATCAAGCAGGTAGTGGTTATAATATATATAGATGTACACCATAATAAGGATTATACGGTCTTGGATTTTAATTCCGTATTGTATTTCCTTTATTAAAACAAGGTGCAGAAACTGTTGGTAAAGAACTGTTACGCACTGGAATTAATGTAGACGGGGACGTACTAGATAGTTATAGACCTGTTGAAGCATCACGCTGGAAGCAAACAAAATGAATTTAAAAATAAAACCCATAATAAAATAAATAATGTATTGTTATGATCGGGGCAAAGAGTAAAACGTAAAAATAATAAAACATGTGGTAGTGTTATAAAGAAAAAGAGGAAGGAGAGAGATATTTCTGATTAATTATGGAGCAGCAGCAGATGTTAGTTTCCACCTCACACCACCAAGTAATATTTCTATGAAACATTTTCCACAAAATATTATGGCGTGTTATAATACAAAATTATATCTTCCTCTCGTGCCGGAGAAAGGTGTGTGGGAAACAGCCGTTGTTGAAGTACATTATACAGGTTGATTTCAGACTGTTTCCAAATATACTAATAATATTTTTCACACTCTACTGATAAAGAAATCTGGAACATAGGTAAAGTAATGCCCGGCGATTATTATCATGTTAACGATCTTCTAACTCGAATTAACCATAAAAGTGAATAATTATATTTATAATTAAAAGTTATAGCTTCGGTAAAATGAATTGAGGTCAGTAGAGTGAGATAAGATGGAGAGAGTGTAGACGTACTCTTATCAAGTGAATTAGCCAAAATACTAGCTTTTGATTATACAAAGCCATACAATATTGCACTTGTCCATCATGCACGTTATCCACCTGATTTTGCAGAAATTGCTACATTCACACATGTGATATTGTAGAAACTCATCTGGTAGCCGATACTATTGCTCCACTACGGCGTATTATAAGTACGAATATTAAAGAGTATGGTGTATTGTACTGTGTATTTCTTTGAAAATCATCATTATGTCGCCATGTAACGTAAACAGTTTGATCAAATTATTATTGATTTAAGAGATAGCACGGATAATTCACATTATTTCCAATCTAGCAGTGTATATGTAAAACTGCATTCTCGTAGACGTGACACGTAATACGGTATTATAAAAATAAAATTATGAGAGTGTTAACAGACGATAAATAAAACATCACATGTTTGGACAGACATTTCAACACTACGCTACGGAGGACGTTTTCTACAAGAAGGCCCCTGTAAACAGTTGCACCCAGTCGTATATTACTCCAGAGCATTACCTAATACCGAAACTCGCTACCATATTTTTGCTTCGGAAATGTCAACCATCTACTATGTAACCAAAACCTTTCATACGTGTAGGGCGATAAGGAAGCTCTTTGTCATTTTAAAAGAAAGAAAGATGTAATCTGAAAATTGGTCAGATAAGCTATATTTTTGAAAGGTATGAATTTGTCATGGCTCATGTACCTACAGACAAAAATTCTTTATCTGATGCTCTTAGCAAAAATTTTCTCCCCCTTTCCTCAGATCAGAAAATATCCTATGACACTCGTTAACATTCCCATTCATTTGTTGCTATTTTGACAATGAAGAAGCGAAATATATAGCAAAATTACAACGCCAACATCCACAATTATCAAATATTATTGAAATATTGCAACAAAAGAACCACAATTCAAACGAGTCCCCACCCAATATATCAGAAAATAAATTAACATTTATATTGAATTTATAGATTACAGAGGATAACAAAATACTTGCTTCGTATCGCATTCTCGCGCCAGTATAAAATTGTAAACCAAGTGCACAGAACACATTTGGCGCATCCCGTGGTACCCATCTTCCTTCGGAGAGTATTTTTGTCTTAACATGAAGAACATAGTGTTTAAATATTTTAGAGAGAATTCAGATTATCAGGTAATAAAACCTCATTCAGACGGTGATACCACATTTCGTTAAACGAAATTTTGTCCACGCGACATTTCGTCCAATAATATGTCGTCCACAGACATTTCGTCCAGAGATAATTCGTCCACTTGACTTTTCGTCCGCAAGACATATCGTCCAACTGATTTTTCGTCCACGAGACATTTCGTCCGATCGATTTTTGGTCCAAGGATTTTTCGTCCACTAGACATTTCGTCCAATCGACTTTTGCTCCAACAGATTTTTCGTCCAAAGGACATTTCTTCCAATCGACTTTTGGTCCAACGGATTTTTCGTCCACAAGACATTTCATCCAATCGACTTTTAGTCTAACGGATTGTTCGTCCACAGGACATTTCGTCCAATCGACTTTTGGTCCAAAGTATTTTTTGTCCACAGGATATTTGGAGGTCAGGACAGGACAGGACATTTCGTCCAATACACAGCCTAAACAACTGGAGCTACTGAAACGAAATTTAGTAATTGATACATTATCATTAGTAGGTTACGAAAATATTACCAAATGTCTCCAAAGGCGCCATATTGAATCAAAAATGGTGGAAATAAAATCCATTTTCCAAGCCGTTTGAGCTAGAGATAAAAAAATGGCATAAATGTGTAATATCGAGAGTAGTTTAGGAAAATATTACATTTTAAAAAAGTCGCCGCCTTGGCTTAAAAATGGCAGCGAAATTCATTGCTTTATAGAATATACACCCAAACCGCTCAAGCTAGTGAAACAAAATTTGGTATGGTGGTACATTATCATTAGTAGGTTTGAAATATATTACCAAATGTCTCCAAAGACGCCACATTGAACCCAAAATCGCGGAACTAAAAATCAACTTTCACACCGTTTGAGCTAGATATCAAATTCGGCACCGAGGTGTAGTATCAAGATTAGTTTCGGGTAATGTTACATTTACAAAAAGTCGCCATCTAGGATAAAAAATGGCCGCCAAACTAATTGTTGTATAGCATACACAGCCCAAACCGCTTGGTCTACTGAAGTGAAATTTGGTATGAAGGTACATCATCACTAGAGAGTTAAACATTATTACAAAATGTATCAAAAAGCCCAAAATAGATCCAAAATAATGGGCCCAAAACATTTTCCACACCGTTTCAGCTACAAACTTTAAAATAAAGTGAAATTTGGCATAAAGCTGTATCATATGAGAGAGTGAAAAAGAAACTAGATTAGAGAAAGTTATCAGAGGAAGTCGTCGTTTTAGATTGAAAAAA
>JAGDQP010042035.1:0-16683 GCA_022664845.1 Lepisma saccharinum | reverse complement strand
AACATTTTGTGCCTCAAAGACGTTGAAATTTTACAGATTTCTATTTCCAAAACACAGTTTATGTAAACAGCCAACTTGTTTTAGCAATAGGCCAAGGGCCTGTAACATAAACAACTGTAAAATATGTTTAATTTCTCACGGGCCTAGCAGGTATGTAGTCAAAAGCAGATTCTGTGAAAGAACAAAATGCTTTGCAGATCCCAACTCAATAATTGGGATCAGAACTGTTATTAAATGAAACATATATTAGGAATACTGTAGATCACCTTATTTTAAAACACTTCCACATTTTCCATGTTTGATAAACAGAATAGGCAACAAAAGTACATACATGCCAAAACAACACCAGCGAATATCTGTAGAAAACAAACATCTTAAAAGGGTTTTTAGATAACAAACTACTCCTAATAGACAAGCTTTTGGCCAATAAATGGCCTAGAGATACTGAAGTGACTATCAAGATCATCTCTTATGCACGTAGCCACAAGCTCAAACTCTGTAGTGCTCAGTCAAACGAAGTGGTTCAGAATCCAACTAACCAAAGAACTGTAGGTCCTGTCCTTCCAAGCAAATCAGACTGTTGAAAAGCTCAACAGTGATTAAGCAACAATTACTATTAGAAAAATTACTGGTAACAACCCAACAAATGAAATTCAAATTGTGTATGTACAAACTCAACAATAGCACACGAAGGGGTTAGGAATTCACTTAACCAACTGTAGGCCAAGTCCTTAGAAACCCATCAGCTTGAATATGTCAACGACAATAAGACAACGAAGACTATTTAAAAACATACAAACAACACAACAGCAAACAAAGTGTAAATTGTGTATACAGACACAACAATAACAACGGATGATTATTATTATAAATAATAATAGTATTAATCGCAGCACAACAACTCTACAAAGTCTGTACCAAAAAAATTGGCCAAAACAAACACAAAATACTGTCCCCCAACTCGTGGTTCTTCATATTTGGGAATCGAACCCAGTACTAACACATATATATATTGAAATTGTAATTTCAAATATATATTTACAACTAAGGACTGCAGGCAAGAGAATCCCAACCCAGGGAATATGTTCTTATACTTTATTGAAAATAAGCCTCATCAAAAAGGATGTAAATATGCACGTATAGCAACCGGAGGTAGTGCTTCGCCAAACAGAATAATTTTCTTTGATGGCTCCGAGGGCTCGGGCTTCAAGTCCCGCTTCCAGACTAAATACAAGTACTGAAGATTCACAGTGTATAGGACCCAATGACAGCATTTCATTACTTTTGAAGTCAATTAATGCCTTTTTTAGGCCACCAAAAATCAGTTTGTAAAATTGTCACACTAGTTTTACCTGGAATTAAAAACTTCCTTTTCTGTAATATTTTATCCACATGTTCAGCAGTCGTATAACTTCTACCAAGTTTCACTTGTTTCTATTCATCGTGCACTTGCTATCAAACTATATACCCTTTTTTTGTGACGGGTGTGAGAATAAAGTCTTATTATATTTAATCATATTTATTGTTTGAACTCACTTCAGAAGTGTCAATGATGCTGAAGTATTCAATTAATCTTACTACAGCTTACAAGAACAGTCAAAGTGCAAACTGGCTGTGTCATATATGAACAATACAGTGTTGACAAATTAGTGATGTTTATAAAGTACGTACTTCGGCTGTTGGTGCAATTTTTTTACCTCTTGGGTTACTTTTAAGTCATAGTAATTGCTGCTTTTAATGTTTTTTTTTCTTCTAAAAGTATATACATTTCTCTTTAATTTGATGTATAAAAAGTGTTGCTACTTCGTAAATCCAAAATTGACTGCTTTGTCCACTTCGCATGGAATGGCCCTACTGACCTCTAATCACGACGCCATTTGCATTCATTTTCTCCACCTTACGTACTGCGGGTGCTGCGCTATCTTTGTGTGATAATATGCATTTAATCTATTATTATATGGCCGCGGGGCTCAGTTGGTAGAACGCTCACCTCTGGTTCGATCGATGCTCATGCCATGTTTGCTTTGTGGTGGACAAACACCGTGTGCGTGAGTTTTCTCGGGGTGCTTCCGTTTACTCTCGCTTTCTTCATCCCATTATCATCCATTCGGCCTGAACAAAATTTGCCTGAAGGCCATAAAAATAAATTCGTATTACATTACACTTTCATGATACAATCCCTGATGGTTTTAACTTTATGAATACCACTTTAAAAAAATCCGAACAATGCTTTTCTCCTGTAATTTTTACAGATTTGGCTCACCATATCTAAAGTTATCCCTTAGATAGTAACCGTTTATGGTATACAGTTACTAGTAACCGGTTTGGAGGCAGGACTGACTTATGCTATATATCAGTTCGCTCTGGTTTTTAATTTAGTTTTGTAATTTATAATACCGACTGATTGTCATGTTAATTAGGATAAGGTTAGATTTTATCTTAAAATTATTAAAACATTGCTTGGGAGATGTGTACGCTTCCCTGTAATGTTGGCCGGAGTTTTTAACAGATATAGGAGTAGATACCAGCGTTTACAAAATAGTCTGCTGATTGGGTATCATGTGCGGAGTACATAGATTCAATGTTCAAAATTACCCTGCAGCATTTCGCAGACATTGGCGATGAAATAAAGATGTCACCAAATTTAGCTATTATTTTTTTTCTCTCCTAAACTTGCATTTTCTCCGTTGCCCAAGACGGATTACGGTCTCATTTTGTAATGTTCCTCCCATTGCTCTTGTGATAAGAGTGGTAATAACTATGCTACCTTCATGTAATCGGTTTTACGGTTTTTGGAGGAGTAATACTTAAAGCGGTGTTAAATACAGATCTAAAAATACTTCAGTAATATTGATACTTAAATTATTATATTCAGGGTGCGGTGGTAGTGAAAATTTCGCACCGCGTTTGTTTTGTAATTGAGTAGTTTATTTGAATAATATTGAAACATGTCAACTGTAATTTCGAGGGGGACGAATTGTTGGGATAAGTTGAAATGTGCTGTCCCTTTCACTGCAGTCTAGTTGCCAAACTTTTTTTTTCTCGTTAATCGCAATATGAGTCCAGTGACACATCGTTTGAGAGGTCTTTTGATTCTATACGCAAAAATGTTATTGTTTTGATATTTCAGTTATTACTTTGGGAGAAATCGGGTTTGAATTTTATAATAAGAGAATTCGTAAATAAGTTAATTTTTTATCCTATTAAATGTTATGAATACGTTCCACCATACAGTAGAAGAGGTTCTCTGCAAGATTTACTATGATCGACATAAGTGTACTGCCCCATTCTTTGTAGTCTAGTGACAAAACCTTCTTTTTTTTGTAAATGGCAATTTGAATCATGTGATGGGTAAAAGCTACTTGGATTGTATTTACGAAAATGCTATTTGTTTGGATTTTCAGTGAATTCTTTGCGAGACATCGAGTTTTGAACTCTTATTACACTCTATAAGCGGAAAACTCATTTTAACGTAACAGTGTGTCTATTAACAGTAGATTTTTTTCTCTGACCCTCCATATTGCATCTCTGAAGCAATACCTAAGGCATCTTCTGCAGTGCAGTTTTCTTAAATGTCACTATGGGTCACCTGATGATATATTACCTGTTTTCTCTTTTGGACTTAATTATGAATTTGAGAATACCTGAAAATGAACAACATATTCTATTGGTTCTCAGTCTGTCTACTGCTGTCTTGAAAGCGCTCGAAAGTGACAGATTTGTCTCATATTCAAATTTAGGTTTATAATTGTCGATCAGAAATCACTGAATTATGATTCAGAACTTACAAGATTACACTAGCCGCATTGTTGTCAAACGTCATACGAGAATTCTTGAGATAACGTTATTGTTTCAGTAGACACAATAGACTTATTTATTTATTTTCAATTTATTTCGAAATTTCCTTCGTAAAATATTAATTTGTAGTGTAAATTTCATTTTTCTATTTGATATTCATGTCTTAATTGAACTTGGAAGCTTCTTCTAAGCACGTGACTTTTTGTTAAAATTGTATCCGAATCAATACGATCAATGGGCCCCACCATATTCGAACCTAGAAGTACGTTTACTAACATTTCGACTAACTGTTATTCTTTCTTTTATGTCATTTTAGAAGGCAATGAATTGATATTTCAGAGGCTCCTACATTAGGATGGTTGGTGGAGGGTACTTCCAAGATTTAATAGGTAAAATATTCCTTAAACTGCGAATTCAGTTTCTATTACGTAACATTAAAGTTGACAGATAACATTCACAGTTAACAGCAACTCTTTATAATATCTTCTTTAGTTCATTTATATTCAATATTGTTTTACAGACGAGCCGTTAGGTAAATAAACAATCACGTGTGGTGTAGCGGTGCTTTGTTCGTGTAGGCTAGCTCATCTCAAGAATTATAACGTTGGCCAAACCTCCTGACGCATGGAGGTAGTCGAGCGTGCAACAGAAGCGAGTTCATATTAATAAAACAATGTATATGGAAGGAATTATTTTATTATATTAGGTCAAGGAGGGAGTCCTAAGTAGAACCTTTATTTTCTACATCTTGAAACTTCCAACTCAACAGAACCTTACATCAGGTTACAATGTAAAACAATAAGAAACTAACCAAGGGTTAAAATAGTTGAACGATAAATGACAAATATGAAATGTTGTGATCATTTTAGTTGAAATGTGCTGCCATCTGTTGAAAAAAAAAACTTCTTACGGCAATGCTCTTATTATCTGGTTTAAGAGTTCATAACTAAATGAGTGTTTATGTAGTCTTTTTCAGTTGTTTATATGTTGTTACTTGTTGCTACTTCCTAGGCAACTGTTTATTATTTCATTACTTCATTGTTACAATCACTATCACCATTATTTATCCATCTTTAGTCATCATTACGATCTCAACATACTACAACGAAAAAAATAAATAAACTTAATAGACAGTCCATATTGTAACTGCCTGGACTTGGAGTCGTTAGATGCTAATCATCTGTTCTTCGAATGTCAAAAATATTTAAAAGATCGTCAAAATCTCATTAATGCTCTATTTAAGTTGAAATTCCCATCTTCTTTCTCTGCAAATGCATTAACAAATCCAACGATTAAAACAGGTTATTTTTTACTCAGTTTCTTGAGAATGAATAATTTTAACATTGATTTTTATGTTCTTATTCTCTCTTTACTAATCAGACCACTGTTCAGTACTCTATTTACGTATTCATTTTAAATTTCTCAGATCTTAATCTATAGTTGGTAAACATCATGACTAGTGTTACTTGGTAATACCCAAATGCTCTCTTACAAAGAACTTGGCAACTAATACAATTTTATTTCAACCATGGACAACAACATTAATCAACAATGGAACTATATTAGCCTGGCAAGGAGACACAGTGATAAGGTTAATATTCAAATGCTCTCTTACAAAGAACTTGACAATTAGTGCAGCTGTTCTACAACCGTGGACAACAATGGAATTATATGAGCCTGGCAAAGGAGATACATTGATGATGATTAGCTCATCAGCAAGAATCTCAACGCCAACAATCCAGAAAGAGAACAGAAATACTCATTTGTTCCTCATCGATGCTGCCATCTTTGGGTTCTGTCTACAACTACGTGTACACCATTGTTTCTATGTAATGATAACGCACAAGATTAAAGAAAACAAGATAACACACACACACATACTTTATTATTTACAGAACAATGTATTATTTATTTACATTCTCTGTTTACGTTCTGTATTATTTATAGAACAAACAAAGACGAAAATAATATAAAATGCAGTTTATCGTTTTACTACAGAATCCACATCATTACATGGGTTAATTCGATATCTGTATGTGATTCTTATTGCAAAATGCATGACTAAATGACCGTGATATAGTTGCTCTTGTCATTAAACAATATAAATTATTAGTTGTGAAGGTTGGAAAACAATATAATTACACTTTTATGAAATCAATAAATGCTTTATATTCCTTATGTTTTTGTAGAGTTTTTTTTTTTTTTATTATTTTCAGTAAGAGTCTGTTCTTCGTTTTCCTCTTCGAGATGTAAACTGATCTTCAGTTTATTCATTCGTTCTACCGTATAATTTTATGTTCAGCATTTTTTTTAGGATAAACTTTACTCTTTGTGCTTTTGAGCTGGGCCCTTTTTATCGAGTCATTATTCATCATCAGATATTTCGTGACCATGTCCACGTTTCATTCATAAATTTCGTTGCAATTTTTGATTCAATCGATAACTTCCATTCTTTTAGGCTTCTCATTTATTTTACTGACAGTCTTCTCAATTTTTTCTAAAAGTATTTTTAATCACTTATCTGTAAAATGTCTATTTTATATTCAGTAAGATAAGATAAAATGAATTGTATGGGCGGTAACAGCACGATTTATATTCAGTGTGTGAGCTGTTGGGTACAGATTCTCTCGGCTTTCCTTCAAGCTCTCTGGTTGAGCAGTGTGCGTTGACCGTGCTTACAGTCCCGCCAATTTTAAGACGACTATAAAAGAGTAAGTGTATCACATAATTAAATTCCATCCGAAGTAGAAAAATAATGAGCGTACCATCCCTTGAGTACGGAGACCTCAATTTCCGGGCAGGAGTTACATATATTATAGAACATCTTTTGTGTTTGTGTGTGTTGATGACCTTCCCGATTCATATCTTGGCTTTCTTTAAAAGTGGGAATGTTATGAATCATATTGCCAGTAACAATTCACCCACAAAATCTGGCATAAATACTTGTCATGGGTTAAGGAAATTCAATTATTACCGCTACACAGGTCTGACAGATGTCTAAGGTATATCAGCTAATCAGTGTACGTCAAGTGTTACAATATCATGGTTGGATAAATTAATAAAGAATTTGTCTTCATGTGTATATATGCCTTCGCTTAAAGTGGTAGTCATCTGCATCTGGTGTGGTATTGACGTTGATCTTCCGAGACTTACATATCCCTAGGTAATAAACCACAACGTAGATTCAAGATTCAATTAATCATTGATAGAATTACACCTTCCAAGACTTTTTAACTTTCGATGGCTTTACGTAAAAACTCCACTCAAGGAACATGACAAAGGAAGTGGATTCTAATACCTAGCGACTGTAGTTTAGTTGGTAGAGCGTTCGCTTAGCAATCGGATGGTCCTGGGAACAATCCCAGCGGCTGACCATCCTGATTAAAGTTTCTCGTACCAGGTAAATGCCGGGATGGTACCTATTAACTAGGCCTTGGCCGAATACCTTCCAAGATACATCCTGTCCCCGGCCTAAGTCTAAGGTCATAAATAAAATTCAAAATTCGTGAGTTCCAAGGGTGTGCAGCACATTCCAATAGGTTGAGATAGAGAACTTCAAGGAATCACATTGTAATAATTTTAAGTAGGCGTTCGTCACTTTTACATTTTACATTTGTTCTTGGGTGTATTGTTTTTTACTCTTTCCTTTCTTTTTTCTCATGTCTATCCTTAATTTTACGTACCACATATTCGTGAAGAAGCCCTGAGTATGCACGCTTCCTCTATAACAGATCGCTGTAAAATAAGATCTTTATCATTATTTTCATTCAAAATCAACATTCTTTATGAACTTGAACGTGCAGCTTTTGGCTTAAACCCGTCACGTCTTAGGGATGATCTCCCTACCATCACTGTTCCGGGTACTCTCTTGTAATTTTGGTTAGCAAAGACATATACTAGTTTAGGTCTTGTTGTAAAGAAGATGTGACGTACAGCAACCTTTCGATACTTGTATTCATTTTATGACTTCACTTCTCCATGTCACTGTCATGGAACAAAATCAAATGTATTTGTGTGTCTCGTACATTTATAACGTTTGAAAGTATATTGAAACAAAAAGATATTTACATCATGTTCGTCTGTTTTTAGTTTAATAGTACAGTATTTGTACTTTTTTTAAAAAAAATATGTAGTATTAGAGGTCTTAACCTCCTAAAGTGAAATTACTGAAAATTAAGTACTTATTATCTCTTGTTCATCTAGATGCAGAAACTTTGTTTCAAAAATCTGAGACTAGATGCTTGTTGGGGATATGGTGACAACAGAATTGGAGTTGCAATGAATGGTAACATATATCATGAGAAACAGGTAAGTTGGGAAATTTAGTAAATTGTTATTTGCATGCTACTGTCGTAATAAAGACATGATTTTCTCGTGTTGCTATTGGATCATTCTACAGTGTGAGAAATAAAATAGGAATTGCTCGCTCGACTGTTTTTGATTTTCGACATATTTAGTACTTGAATGCTATATACAAGCTAAGTTGAAAAGAGTGTATTTGAACTTTTTTATTGCTCATAATTCAGGGTATATAGTGTGTTAACAAATGAGATTTCGCAAAATCTTGTTGAATGTAGTGAGTCAAAAAATTAGATGTATTTCATAAACCAATAGATATATTCCAATAATTCTAAAGCATGTAACATATAAACACTTCAGAGAATATTGAAAGGTATGCCTTTAAGTTCTCACATAAAGAAGTCTGTTGAAAAAACGTGGTTTAAACATTTGTAACAAAATGTTTGTAAACATGTTTTTATTTTCTTCTTAAATGGAAAGAAATAACATGTCGTTCACTTTATTTTTATTATCTATGATTGTCACTGTAATGACAAAAAAAAAAAAAAAAAGAAGTCATTTCTGTCTCTTTTATCAAGAATTCAGTTTCATAAAAAATTTAAAAAAAATGTTTCGAATTTTGAGAACTTGTGAGTCAAAAGAGGAGGGAATACAGGAACCAGATCTAGCATAGAAGTTTCTTCGTTTATGTTGTAAAAACCCTGAAAGTTTTATGCTGATATTTCGGTTCCTTTATGAAATATAGCTTCTTAAGTTGGTTTTTAATCAAAGTAAAGTATAGTTGTTAATACAAATTTTCGATAAAAAAAATTAGGCTATTTTTAAAAAATGTGGTATTTTATTAATGTTATCATTTAAATCACATATCTTAATCACAAATAAATTTTATTTTACAATCCTTCTGGTGTACAAAGCTCTTTTAATTTAAATGTAGCTGCTTAAGATCTGATAGTTCCGCATTCATTTTGGGTCTGTTGTTATAAACTCTTCTGTTGGTATAGCAATAACATCAAGAAGCGATAGAACTCCCAGTATGCGTTAGAGTGTAACCCACACACACAGTCAGTTTTGGACAGTTTTAAAAGCAGTTCTTGGTCTGAAGGGTGAAAGAACTGGATGTGGAAGTCTTTCGCTTAGCGTCGGAAATTTCCGTGACTAGTGTGTCACCATTTGTTACCATAGACCAGTGGTTCTCAACGTATTTCACTCTGGTCTGTCATAGGACCTGACACGAACAGGTATGCGTAGTTGATTGAGAAGTCTCGAAATACTCTGTTCTTCTTGAAACAGTGCAAGAAATGAAGACCCAATGCACAAGTAATGAATATTGGTGACTGACTATCGAGTGCTCATTACTTGTGCAATTATGTTTTCATTTCGTACGCTGTTTCAAGAACAACAGAGTATTTCCAGATTTTTCAATCAACTACGCATACTAATGTCACATCTCATTATCTCTATCAAAATACATATATGGCAAAACTAACTTCACCAATGAATTTCTGGTACAATTCTAGCCCAGATTGATACGTTACATGACCCCCCCCCCCCTCCCCTTCCTCTCCGATTTAAAAATAGAGCAACATTCAAGATCGCGGATTTCAAGATGACGACCATGACAAACGCACCCTCTAAAAGATAGCACGTCGACCTTGTATCCATTCGTGTGTATTTGTTTTCCATTAGTTGAAGCATTATTAAAAGTAAACGTGTGTTTTCCGATTTACATCACACTATAAGTACTTATTCTTATGATTGAAGCTTTCGACTACTACGCCCGTCTTTGTGGACGAAAGCATTTTGTGTGTGTGGGGGGGGGGGGGGGTTGGTTTCATGACGTGCCTTGCTCCTCTACCAAGTTTGGTCGAAAAAGCCGTTTGAAGCATCGCACAGTGCGGCCGATTCCAAAAAAGCTGGCCAAAGGTAAAAAAAAAAAAAAGTGACCAGTTAGGGATTTTTTTCATCTTGGTTTGGTTACAGTACATCTGTAATGGTCAGAAATTACTTATGAAAATGTTTTTATTTCCTTTTACCTGTCCCAGAATAGGAGTCGCAAAGCTACCTTTGTTCGATTGGCATCGAATGTGTTACTGAGGCAGTAAACTACACACGTGTTGAAAGTTGCATAAAAACTTTAGATTGAAGCAGATCATAAACAAATAAAATGGAATTAACGTCTGAAAGTACTTCGAAAAAAAAATACGAAATAATATTTTATCAGATATAAATTATTAGTGAAACAATAATTGTTATTGAGTTTTATTAATTGAAAGCTTTAAAATACGGTATGTTTCTATGAAAAAATTATGTTGTTCCGCTGTCAAACTTATTGTAAGTTCAAGTCAAATGTGTTCGTTAATACAAAACAAGAAAATTCTGTCCCAAGTTGCCCCTGTTTGTTATTCAATCGTTTCAAAATGGCGAACCCAAAAATTCATTTTCCACACCGTTTGAGCTAGAGCTACGAAATTTGGCACGAAGGTGTATTATCACGAGTAGTTTAGGAAAATATTACAACATGTTGAAAAAGTCGCCATCTTTGATACAAAATGGCCGCCAAACCTATTGTCGTATAGAGTGCAGAGCCTAAACCGCTGGAACAAGAAACATCAAATTAGATATGAACGTATACAATCGCTAGTGGGTTAAGAAAATATTACAAAATGTTTCGAAAGACGCCATCTTAGATCCAAAATGGCGGACCCAATAATCCATTTTCCACAGCAAGAGAAACGAAATTTGTCATGAGTAGTTTAGGTAAATATTACAATATATTGAAAACGTCGCCATCTTGGATTTAAAATGGCCGCGCAAGATCCAATCAGGAATCATTTATTAAAAAAAAACATCATCATTATTTCGTTAACAACAATTATCTTTTAAGTATACGCTAAAATGTTAAAATGTTGTTAAGGTGGTTCAATTTTGCAACTCTGACTTCAAATTCTTAATCAGTGACACAAAAAAACGATGAACATGATTTTCATCTTGATTGCAACATGATATGTAGGCTGTTTCACGAATAAGAGTGAGTTGTCAATAGGGGATGAAAGGGGTTACATTTTGCAACTCTGTCTTCAGATTCGAGCGACCCCCCCCCCCACCACCACCAAAAAAAACTAGTACAGATTTTTAGATCATTTCACTTGCGCTTTTTACTTTTGGCCAGCTTTTTTGGAATCGATCGCACTGTGCATCGATAGGTTTACTTGTTAGTTAATAGCACCAAAACACTAGTTAAAAATGAATATACTAGTAAAACGTCACCTACAGCTTACAAAGTAGTTATTATTAAAAGTCAGAAGATATATTAACAAATCCCGTACCTTCCAAAACTCACCGGAAAAGGAAAAAACTAATATGAAAAGCGGCTAACTCAAATTCCTACATTAGAGTAAACAAAATATTCCGATATTTATTTAGATTATAACCTATTTTGGAATTCACAAATTAATCACAATCAAAGGTCATAAAATAATTAACCTATTAAATCGGTGTCGTGGAAGCATATTCACATACACCTTTCCAGTCAGGGGGCATTCGTTCATGCCAGTGGATCGGGTTTTTGGTCGAGTTGAGAAAACTTAAAGAAAATAGGAACCATTGTGATCCTGGCGAGTACATCCAGATCCTTCAAAACCACGGAAATGTTCATGTGTGTACAAGGAGTGCAACATTGTCACTTTATGAGGAATTCACTATGAAGGACTTCAGTGGTCCTGCCAAGAAACTTTTACTATCAGCATTGCATGAAATTTGCAAGCTAGTGTGTCAGTCACATTTGGATACCATTTTGACCAGTTTGATTACATTTTATGCTTTTGATACAGAGGACTAAAATTATCAAGCAGACTTTAGAGGAAAATGTATTTTTCGAATGTCCTATGATAAACCAGTCCGCAGAGATTACATTTTCCGTAAACGTTTGCTAACACAAATTTTGGCATATGCTGGAGTAGAAAAATGGCCGCCATTAATTAACCGGTTGAGATAGAGAGAGAAGAATACAAATTTTGAATTATTCTTATATAAAGTATATATATCAAAAAATATTTTTTTTTCAAAGGGCTCGAGAAACCAAGCTGAACGATTTCAGATAAATTGACCCCATAGACTAAATAATAATATACTTATATATAGGTGTTCTATAACTTCAGCAATGAATTTCCAATAGTACGAAGATGAAAATCGAAAATTATTTTCATCTTTGATCTCTACCCCTTCCTCTCGAAATATGTATGGTTTCTGAGCTGGTTTGTCAAATGTTTGCGCTGCCTTGTCAATGGCGTGAGCTGTATCGTCTTAATAAATGACAATTGATGTGTACCCAGAGTATATTTGATCAGAGTTTATGATTGGCAAGTGCTGATGTCAGGAAATTCACATGCTTCTCGATCGATAACTGTCAATTCCTTCACAGTGAAATGCTTTATGTGAAAGTACACTCCGCAGTCTTATTTATTGCCCAGATACGATCTTTGGGTACAACTTTCATTGTGATTCGGTAAACCGACATGGATTCCGTTATTATTTGCAGATTTATTAAGTCATTTACAACGATGTCGCGTTACTTTTAGATTGACTCTGACCTTGTTTTGTTTTTTCCAAAGATGAAAATAATATTGATTAAAGAATTCAGTTCTTAAATATTGCCGTGTATTCCTGTTGTTTTGCTGCTTACTCGAAAATTTAGTCAAACTTCCTGAACTAGAGTAGATTGGGAAATTAGTTCGAATACATAAAATGTGCTTGAGTGGATTTCATTGTTTTCTTACTAGCAACGTGGGAGAATATGTAATACTTTACCATTTGATGTTTGGTGGAACGTTTTGAATGTTGTAGTTCGAGATGGACACGTAACTCGTGTTCTGAGAAGCTGTCGCAGGACGAGAACCTTAAATTTGATATCTATAGGATTACAAACAAACAAAACTTGTAAAAAAACGAGCGTCCGTAGCGTAGTTGGTAGAGCATTGGCTTAGCAATGGGAAGGTCACGATGCCTGCGGCCGTCGACCATGACTTTTTTTTTCTGTCATACCAGACAAATACAAGGATGGTACCTACAAACCAGGCCCTGGCCGACTACCTTCCAAAATACTCTACCCCATTCTATCCCGACCTGAGCTAGAGATGCTTAAGGTCATGAATAAATTCAAATTCAGAACCTGTAAAAGAATCGTGATAAAAGAAAAAATAATGTCTTTTATTTTCTTCCTTTCAAATGTAGGTCAAAGAGCTTTGTGCGCTTCATGCACTTAATAATCTTTTCCAAGAGAAAGGTGCTTTCACGAAAGCTGAATTGGACAACATTTGCTATAGCCTGTCTCCCAATGACTGGATCAATCCTCACAAGTCATTTCTTGGCTTAGGAAATTATGATATTAATGTTATTATGGCAGCTCTACAAAGGAAAAACTGTGAAGCAGTATGGTTTGATAAAAGGAAGTAAGTACAGAGTATTTGGTTGCGATGCTTTCAATGAAACAATATCATGAATGTGTATGTTAATGTATTTTGATTTATATCTTCCATAGTAATTTCAGTATATGATTAATCAGTTGGCAGAGAAGTAGATTAGTTAACGTTACCTTCAACTTTGTACTAGTAACTGATCACATGTTAGCTTGAATTACATTAAAATAAGACATTACTGATAAGATGATCAAGAAATGTAATCATTTGTGGAAACAAAATTTAAAAGTTGAGTTTTAGATGTTTAGACCTTAAACCTTTCACTTCCATTCAGAGCCTCAGCTCAGATTAATATCTGAAAGAGGGGATATGCGAAACAAACATTCGTTGTTGCCTAATAAGGCCTTTCATCTGTACTATGAATTTGAAACAGTCGAAGAGTCTAGGGGATAAACGATCAGACTTAAAATGTAACTTCTTCAATAGCGGACTGTAAGGGGCAGTCAAATGAAAATCGGCAGAAACGTCACAGTTGATTGAAGTGCAGTGTGCGCCAGTATCTGTTTCAGTGGGATGGAGGCTTCCAAAGAACAACATCGTGATGTGATCCGGTTTCTGACAGTCGAAGGGCACACTGCGGTGGATATCCATTACAGTATTGAAGTTGTGTATTGATAGCACTGTTTAAATGATTCTTTCGTCAGGGTCTGGTTTCCAAGCGCCCGATCGTTTATACAGAATGACCAACGACCAGGCAAGCCAGTGTCATCATGGTAACGTATATCAAAGATTTCATGAACTAGTGCGGGATGATAGACGACTCACAAAAGAGAAATTGGCTGTTGTTGTCGGCATTAATCATTGTAGAGCGTACAATAGTACACGACAGGGTGCATTATTGTAAGCTTTGCGCTACTGACTGACAGGAACTAAAGCCGTACGTGTGCGGTTTTGTCAATAGAATCTGAACTCCTACTGATTGATAAGCTACGATTTTCTGCTCCTCATTGTGGTAGTTGACGAGAGCGTCTGCTACCAGTATGACCCTGAAACGCACCATGCCATCGTAGTGGAAACATGCAGTTACTATCATCCAAGAATAGTAAACAGCAGGCCAGTGTTTACTATAATGATAATGACTGTGTTCTACCACCGTGGACCTATACTTACGGAATTCTCGGAGCGAGGTTCGATACTCAATGTGAATCGCTGCATCAGTATCCTTTCATCGTAGCGGCAGCAGATCAAGGCCAAAAGACGTAGTTACTTAATGAGAGGCGGTATCCTCCTTCACGATAACACTAGACCTACACAGAAAAAAGTACACAAGCTGTACTTCACCAATTCCATTGAGGTGTCATGGCTCATCCAGCCTACTGCCCTGATTATTACCCCATGCAATGTCCATGTGACTGGGGAGTTGAAGACAAATTTTGAAGGGTATTCACTTCCGGTCGGAAGAAGTGGTGCTGGAGAGAATGCAGCATTGACTCCAGAAGCTACAAGAATTCTTTGGCAAAAGCATCCGCCGCCGGGTATCCCTGTGAGAGGAGTAAGTTGACTGAAAGTATTGACATGCAAGTTTATTGCCTTCCTTTTAAAAGCTTCCTGTGAGTTTCTTTTGATTGCCTTTTTATATATACAATACAAAATGTAACATTCTATTATTCGTCTCTTTATTTTGTCCATTCTGATAATTTTCTGTGAGACCTTCACAGGTGATATTAGAATCTAATTTGCAACTTAAAATAGACTGCTATAGGCCTCTCCTAGTTTTGGTTTGAGTTATTATTAACGTCCTAAACGAGCTGGTGAATTTTTAAACATGTGATCTACAGGGTTTTCCGGAAGGCATCTCAAGCCGAACAACGATTATTGCATAGAAATGTTTTTTTGTATAGATACGTGTATTGGAAAATGTGAATAAAGTGGGAAAGAGTACAGATATTTTAAGAGAGAGATTATGTAAGGTTGTGAATTCACCGTCACCTACATATTTTGGAATCTTGAATTTCAGCTGTTTACAAATGTTTCTAGGTCATGAAGTTTGAACTAAGGATATTTAGAATATTACTGAACATGTTTATCAAAATGTGCGTGGATAGTACTAGCTTTATTCTATCATCATGTTGATCGAAATTTTCTCAAACTGCGGAATTTATTAATAATGTAATGAATAAACATCCGTGAATTAAAGTGATTTTGTATTATTCGTGTTCATCATTACGTGAAATAAGTAGTGTGGAAAAGGTAACTGTCTAAATTACGAAAACTGTTAGGTTTGCGTCTCCTAAGTATTTCTTCTATGAAGGATGCCCAGGTTTGACGTTGATTTCTCATATGTGTGTTTAATTTTTTATTTTTTGAAAAACGCTTCCGTAGCGGTCCATTCGATATCTATGGAATTGTAAATTTGCCTGAAAGATCTTATCTTTGCTATGTTCTGATCGCAAATGTTTCGAAAGACTTGACATTAATTTGTTTGAATTAACGCACTTTACATGTTCACCAATTCTCACTGATAAGCAATATTTTATCATACCTATGTATTTCTTCTACAGTTACGATTAACTTCATGGACTCCTGTTTTTTTCTTATCTGTAAAATAACCTTTGTACCCTGTGAATGATTTTTTTTCTACTGATATAGGTGCACACATCAAAACTTTCTCTTTTTTTAAATATTTTTCTCTCTCTCTTTTTAAATATTTTTACTCGTATCTCTGTATTTAAATTGGTACGGATTGCAAAACATTTGTTCTCCGTGAGTTGAAAATGCCAGTATTGTAGTATTTGATCTGTTGACTACTTTATTTCACGTAACGACAAATGATCTCCAGAGAGCATATTCCAATTAATGGATTTGTATTGCCAGAGAGAAGGAAAAGATTCAGTCTTGCAAATTTGGAGTTGTTTCCTTGTGGGTTACGATAAGAGAGGTGATGTTACTTATGTACTATGAATTTATGACTCAATATATATATATATTATTTCAAATAGTATATGTTGTAAAGTGAAAAAAAATACATATGTACGTTCCATTTTATGGCATATTTTCAATGCTTAAATTTCACCTTCTATTTATGATACAGTCCAGAAGTTTTTGTTGTCTTTCTACTTTCGGTCATAAACTTTTTTTTTTTTTTGTTTAGTATACCTTAAATAGGAAAAAA
>JAGDQP010042034.1:0-16683 GCA_022664845.1 Lepisma saccharinum | reverse complement strand
TAGTGACACGTGCCACTTTTTAAATACGAGCCCGTACGGAGAACACTCTCCGCCGCTGCTCCACTCATCTGGGCATGACGTAAAGGAGAAAAATGTAAAGATACATGACCGTACCTAATTTTGTCTAACCTTCACGTTCCCATGGTGAGTAATTTAAAATGTACTTTCTGTCAAGAATATTACAGTGCACGTGTCTCCTACACGTTATAGCACGTGTGCAGGAGAGAGGACTATCGGCATAGATGGCTCGTGTTACAGACTTTTTTTATAGACAGCCTTACAAAATAAGTAATATCAGTACAGAACCCCGTTTGGGGTAAAAGGAAGAGTGACGCAGGAATTCTACTCACAAAAGAAGTTATATCTATTTTGCGAGTGACTTTCTTTGTGTCACTATGGCGAAAGTATTGCCTTTGTAATAAAATTAAGAGACAGTATCCTTCCGCCATAGTGGGAGAGGAAGTGGCAAGTATGTAAGGCTTTTTGGAGAAGCATTTAAGTTTGTTTATTAACACAGTTTTTAATTTACTTGTCCAAGTCAACTGTCCTCTTCTTCCCATATATTGTTTACAACAATAAATATAGCTTCTCAATAATCAATATCTTGTAATGTCTTGCTGCTAAAATTAATGCAAAACTAAGAGGAACAACATTTCTTGGATGTCAACACTTCAGGCGAGAAGTAGCAACACATCCGTGCTTCTTTACTATTTTGGCATGGTTCATCCGGTGTTCGAAAACTTGCCACGTCTATTAAGATCTTGGTGGGATAGTACATATTAGACCATGGGATTTTAATCGAATGAGTTCGCCCCCACATGTTTGGTGTCACATGATTGTGGAAACTTTAGGATAGCGATTGTTGCTGTCGTGAGCCCCATGGATAGGTACGTAGTCTTACTCAAACATGCGTAATGAATCCTCGATTCGCCTTTATTTATACTGAGACCTAGGGATGTAGCAGTAGTGAATAATAAGCGAGATGATTTGAGTGAAAATGTTTAAGTCTCAAGTTTGAAATACATAGTATCGCGTGTGTTCGACTTACCAGGTAGAGCACAGGAAACTTATAAGATCGTTGTAGTTACACTGAGTACTGTTCGATGTGACTCTATCGTGAGTGATTCGAGAACTGTTCTTTGGGAGCACCCACACTTTGTCTCCGCAATTCTGGGTGCAGAGGTACTCTCTGGAATTCCATTGTTCATGGAGACATAATGAAACGATGGAATTCAGATACCTTCCTCTTTTCCTGCGGGCTATCCGGATTGTGTAATCGTTCTGTTTACATTACATAACATATGCTTCACTTTTATTGTGTCCTCTTTGCTTTTTACATGCATTTTTATTTTATGTAACTTGCTGTCGTTACAAGTTTATAGAATTAATATGATGACAATTTTCCTTTATGTAAAATTAAACTAATTCAGTTCTTGTCACTGTCTTTCGTAAATAAATTTCTTAATATTAGGTTCGATGATACGAGGTGCTATGAGCGCATTACGCATGTACCGGGCATCTATTGGTCACACTCGTCTATCAATGGTTTAAAACAGTTTAAGCATCTCAATATAGACAGCAGGAATAACGCGAAGGCACTGCCCAGATAGCAAGGAAAACTTGCAACAAACTTGTAGCAGACTCGCAATTCAATTAAAGCAGACTTACAAACCTCCAGGTTTACGCAATTCCAACTTGCAGCAAACCTGCTTATGAGTTTACATAGCAAGCCATCTGCAAGCGTTTTCCTTGCGCTGCATGTCTGCTGAAAGTGTATAAGTTTTCATTACCCCCCGGGGAACTATTTCACTTGCGCTACAAGCCATTTACTTGCCCTGGAAGTCTCCAGCAAGTGTGTGTTAGTTTGTATTAATCTGCTGCAAGTGTTTCACTTCTACTGCAAGTCTACTACAAGTATGCGTAAGTTTGCATAGCGAGCCTACTGCAAGGGCTTCAGTTGACAGGCAAGTCTTCTGCAAGTGATAGTAGACAATGGCGACGTACATACAAGCTTAGGCTACATACAGCGTTACATGTCCTTCCAGGTCAATAACATTTCACGTAGCAACTTTCTTCTACACATATTAAAGGATACTTTACACAAAATAAAGTTATGCTCAAGACAGTCACATCTACCAAAGGAATAAAAACAAAAAAAAATAGCACCGTAGCAGTGACTGTACTGTCAACGTTTTCATTCTTGTTCTACCTGGTGCTAAAAAGTGGAACTAAGAAACTTGTTTTGCAGACTTGCATATAGTTATTATTGAACTTGATATAGAAACCAGTAGATCATGTACATCTACTGCAAACTTGCTGTGGGTCTGCTATACATCGAAAATCTAGCAAATGAAAATCAAATTTACGTCATCTGCAAGTTACTTAAAATCTGCTGCAGGTGTGCAGTGCACGGAAAGTCTGGCAAGTGAAATCAAGTATATACAGTAATCAAGAATACTTGCAGCAAACGAACATGCTATCTGAGCCTTGTTGGTGTCATGATCCCTATGGACACGTGCGGACTTGCTCAAACATGTACCGGTCGTCTATTGGTCACACCCGTCTATCAACGGTTTAAAAACTGTTTAAAAATTTCAATATGGACAGCAGGAATAACGCGAAGCCACTGTTGAAAGAGGTGGAGCAGCATGAAACGTTCCTCGCACTCAACATTCCCAAAACAATCGTCGTTGCTGGAAACTTGATGTACATAACGCTGCGATCATCTAAAGGAACACCACATAACAACCGGTCATTTCATCCGTTCACAATTTGGTACTGACCGGATTTTTACCCATCAGAGGAAAAAAAGACCCTCTTACGGTTCCTAGAAAAAACTAGAGCTTCATCGCGATGGTTGTCATGGAATTCCCTTGGTTATCATCAATTATGTACTATACATGCTGTATAAACTCGGGTGTTCTGATAGTGTCCGAAGATTAAGCATACCCTTTCCCTTTCGATTCAGATGCCCCATTTTCGCCTTGTAGCTTCAACCTAGCTTCGCATCTTGTTCACAAATAATCTGGCAACTTTCGGAAATGTCACAATCTCTAAACTATCGTGTTCTGCGCAGACTGCAACAACCAAAGGGCTCCTCTTCAACTGATGCGTCAAGTTATATTCGGCCACGATGCACTTGGAATTATAATGCATATATATTAGTTGCAAGTGAGCTATGGGGTACACATCTAGAAAGCTATGGTGTAATCATCTAGTAAGCTATGGGGTACACATCTCGTGTCCTCAAATATCCTGTTTTCCCTTGTTGTGGAAATGTATATTTAATTAATTGCCAACAGCTGATTCTGTAAAAAGTAAGGAGATATATATAGTTCTTGCAAGGTACGGTACGGACATGGACAGAACCTTTAAAATACGCACTGTCCGTACTAAATACGGACGTATGGTAACAATATTACCGACTTCAACAGTGAGCAATGAATAGAAGAACAAGATCAGCAATTGTTTCTGATGATACTACCTTAACTATTACTCAGAAAATACACCCAGAAACATTTGGAAAGTCAGAAACTGAACTAAAATCTATAACATATTGGATAAAGGCTCACTTGCTTATTCTGAATACACGTAAAATCAAATATCTAACTGTACTCCATACGCTTGCTTGTCAACCTATGAATAAAGAACTAATACTTCATAATTGTTATGTGAAAGCAAACTGTCTTTGCACCCCTCTCATTAGAGAAGAGAGTCTAATTCATTTAGGAGTTTTAATTGGCAATTGCGAATGAGGAATTCATTAGCAAAAATATCTTATACATTTGTTCTTCTTTGAGAAATTCTTAATAACAAATCTTTACGTATGGTGTACTTTGCCTTTACACAGAGCTTATTAGAATATTGTATACTAAATCGGGGTGCAACATAGCAACTCTCACATAAAACATCTTTTAACCCAACAGAACAATATTTTGAAACTATGGCTGAATAGATAATTTGATTCTGGGATTAAAAAATTGTATAACGATTTTGATGTATTACCTACCAAAAGATTATGTTTTAAAATCCATTTATGTATATTAGAACAAAGGAAAACAAAATTGAACAAGCTATGTCATGAGTATGAAAGCAGAAGCGTTAAAAATGAGAATATAGAAACCATCAAAACTAACAAAACATGAACAGGCCACCAAACTTACTACCTTGTACCAAAAATTTACAATAAAACACATATACACATTAGAAAAGGGAAACATACAGGCCAGTTTTAAAAAAAAACTTGTTTTACGTTGGTTAGAAAGTCAAAACGACAATGATGTAGAAGTAATATTATGTAAATAATGTAAGGGAAATTAGACAACAGCAAACCAATGATAATTCGAGAATAAGACTCACACACAAGCTGAGTCTTCTGTGAGTCGAAATGTTATTCAAACTTGTAATGTACAAAGTTAAATAAACTTTGTATTTCAAGAACAAGCATATTGAATGCAACGCAAATTAAACTCGAACTATACTTCTCCATGAAGTTATCACTGCAGACGAAGTTCGCTCAATAATCCACTTCAAGAAAAGTACAGCGAATGACCCAGATCATATCGACATTTAAAAGAGGAACCCTTGATTCCCCTCGAATTAACTGCTATGTTCAGGGATGAAATGGAAAGTATACGCGGGTATACGGCGTATACCTACCTCAATTATTTAAGCATCACCGTATATCCATTGAAAAGTTATGAAATACCCAGCTATATGGAGTAGTAAGGGAAAGGTTTCGTTACAACGAGAGAATGAGACGGTTCTGGAGTTCACACACTTCCCTGTCGAGGGCGCCGTGTGTGGAGGTGGGTTAAGCATAGAAGGAGTCGGAAGAAGATGTTTGAAATGCGGAGCACGGGAATAAAATTGCAACTGATTTTCGTTTACAAGAACAGTTAGAGCTGATAATTGATTTCATACTCCGATGCTAGGCCTTGAGCAGTACGCATGCGAACAGTTACTATCATCAATAATATTCAGAGTGACAATAAAAACTCGACTCGCACAACCTAGTACTGTTTATGATATTTATTTAGGAACAAACGACTTACAAAGCAACGCAATATATCTCGGAACTTCCAGTAGCAGACGTTACTTTTTAATAGTATGTAACAATTAATACAGCTTTCATATACAACGAACAAATCCTTTCAATGGAACCTGTAGAACGTATTATTGAACAATATAAAAGCTTCTTTAATTGGTTTGTCTCGCAGAACAAATATGAACCAATTGACACGAGCAATACAAATTTACCAACCGGGTATACTATCGAAGGGCTTGTATCTATGTTCTTGCCCTTACACGCACAATTTGATAGGTTACGTATGAAATGAGACACAATAAACAACAATACATACATAATAACACACTATAAATTATGGAAATTATTGCATGCTGCAGTATTTTAGGTTTTACTTAAACTTATATTATTTCTTTAGGTCGAATTCAATAAATTCACAAAAGATTATATATATTCGGTGACTCGCCGCGTTCAAGGTATGCATCAACAGGCAACCAATTACGAAAATGTAGTAACAAATATCAACTATTCAATTCTCGGACGCTAATACCATATTCGTGGTGAACAGTAAAAATAGATACAAATTACGGAGAAAAACTATCAAATGGGCTTGGTGGAATTAGGCTTGATCTCCACCAAGACCACAATATCATGATATACTAACGAGAAGAACGTACAGACGCAGGACACTACGAATTATTACAACAAACGTAAAAATAAGCGTAACACCAAAAATATACAAATTATTTTTAGTTGTTTTGCTCCTGAAACGTCCTCGACTGATGACTCTACGTTCATAGAGTACGAAGACATGTTGATTTCCCGTTTTCCCGCCGTTTCTGAGCAAATACAGCGATTTTTCTAAAATTCAGGAATTCAATGTGTTGTGTGCATCTGTTGGGCACACGAATTATGCTAGAAATGTGCACATCCGAATTTTTCGTTACAACCTTCGGTAATATACTTATTATCACCATCTGTCGCTAGCATATGAATATTTCGGTTCTACGATCATTTCTAGGGGGGAAGTACTCTCCATCCGAACACACAATTACAAAAACTGGCATATACCTACAGAAATTGACTATCTGTGGATACGCGTCGCTTAACACTCTGAGACTACGACAATAATATTGATATCGTACATACATACCATGCTCATGAGCTGTATACCTCAAGATGAGGATCCTTTGTGAATTGTCACGTGACACATAGCGCTTTTACACAACCTTAAGCCGACTTTGTCATGACATATAGGTATCAAAATTATGCCCAATTGTTCCCTATCTAGCTCGACATAAACGTATACGACAACATGGCAAACACTACAAAATGCTGTCCCTGACGTTACCATGCACATGAAAATACCGGACGGCCGCAATAGTTTATATTTATTTTCTTTACCAGCTCAGTCACATGGGTAATCGGCAATAAAATTTTAAAGCATATACGCCTACGGTGACATCCAGCATAAAACTACGGGTAGACGTAACACAGGCACAGTGGGTTATTTGTTTCTTTGTTCACGTCCATTTTACTATTACCATGGGTCACGGGCTGACCAATGCACCCGACACATTCACTGTTTTTATATTATTTTATATTGACTTCTGCAGCTTATATAGAGATGTAGGTTAATCATAATAACGCAGTTCAGGCACTGAGGCGATTTGACTTCATACTATTGTAACAATACGCTCACCGACATTGCAGGAATATGCTTCATAAGGCAACCATAGACGTTCAACAGAAAGCATTACGCCAACTGCAACACTAGCCACAACTGATAAATAAAACAACATGGAACACACTTACAGATTGTGTATCTGCTTCCCAGGATATGTCTCCTTACATCACACGTCGTATGTGGGCACATCAACTAGCGCAGATGTTGTTCCATTTCCGTCGTAAATATTATATTTTTGGATGCACAACAATGAGGCCACTCACTTCACTCTATTGTCTTCTTTGCAACTACTCTCGCGCCACTCCAACAACAAACGGCACGCGAGCAAAGTTCATGCGTTCGGTGAAACAAAGCTATAGTCAAGGAATACAAGTTCAGGTGACTGTCACAGATCGTTGAGCTGAACTTGTCACAACTCCAGTCCTAACCCAAAGTAGTTTATGGAACTGTGACCGGGCAGCTGACCGTCACAAGCAGCGTATACCCGCCTAAAAAATTAACATTACATCCCCGGCTATGTTATGTATCTTACTCCTAACGACATGTGTATCCACCACAATTCAAGTTATCACACATGATACTGTTCCTGAAGCCAAATAAAGATCCTACAAATCCAGGATCCTACCGGCCAATCCAACTTACATGTGTACTAGGAAAACTCTTAGAAAGTATAATTGTAAAACCAATACAAAATGTACTATAAACCAAATCATTGATATAAGTTTCATAAGCAGGATTCAGACCATCGTAAAGCGCTCATGATCAACTGTTGAGGCTGAGCCCTAATTTGTGGATGTTCTGCTCAAAGAGTGATATTCTACTACACATTGTTTAGGATTATAAGAATCCCTCTTCGGAAAGGATGGATGTACTAAGTGCAATTGGTGGCCAAACACCTGACTAATGAAGAAAGAGTGTGAATTTTAGGTATGACCGTAACTCCGGATTGTTCGGCCCAACACCGGTATATAAACAAAAAATAACGTTCAGACACCAAACGAATGGATACAATGAGGCGTCATTTTCAACTATACACTTTAAACTCCTTTATTTAAACTAATTGAAAGGTTTCTCCAAACAATCCTTTTATTGTCCTAACAATCATCCATGAGGGGCGGGGAATGCGTCATTGTTGCGTAAAGGAATAAGACACTGGATAGTGGATACTATTAATTGAAATGTACAGTTACAACCTATGCACCCAAGGAAGTGGCCGAGATTTTGCGAATTACAAAATAAAAAAGCAAAGCCAAGGAGGGCATATGCCCTCTCTTGCTCTTACATGTCGGCGCCCATGAATAAAATAATATAGGAATTTCACGTGTGTAATTGAAGTACTCGGAATTGTTTATGGCTTTAACAACTGCGCGTATTACGTTATAGAAATAATTGAGCAACTCAAAGAAGTTAACGAAAAATAGTAGTAACGATTTCGGAATTTCCAAATAAACAAACAATAGGATACTAAATAAACAATAGGAAATTAAAATGCCCTTCCAGCTATTATTTAATACGTAAATAGAAATCAATATATATCTGGAATGCCCTGTGGTAACATCTTCGAAATTGGACTGCGGAATTGGCTTAGTAGGGTGCGCCGATCTTTTTTTATTTCAGATATTGAGATTCGAGTTGTCATTAAAAGTTATGCATTGGTACCAAATAAAGTCATGCCAAATATGGCCGCCCTAAAACAATATTTAAGCAACCAGTTTCCACATGTTGGTATTCGAGTGGTAATGTACTTATGCTTGGAACGAAATTTAACCATGCCAAATGTCAAACAAAAATTTTCTTGGCTTCCGGGGCACGGCTAAATATTTTTTGATTCGGCTGTGTTTTGGCGAACAAACATAACATAACATTCCACAACTTTTACACGTTACTCAAACACAAATTTCTAAGAATAATAAAATTTCGATTGTTTTTGCCTCTTTTCAAAATTAACATTTTCTCGGGATCCCGGGGCCCGGCTAAATATATTTGCCCCGGATTTGCTTCGGTGAACAAGCATAACATACATTCTACAACCTTTTCACCTTACACAAACTCAACTGTGTTTTTTTACGTGGGCCGAAAAAAGTCGAAAAATTTTGTTTTAGAAATTTGGGTTTGAGTAGAGTGCAAAAGTTGTGAAAAAAATTGTTCGCCGAAACACAGCCGGATCAAAAATATGTAGTCGGGCCCGGGAGCCCGCGAAAATTTTACTTTGAAAACGATCAAAACCGTTTGACGAACAAAACCAGCCATATTTGACATGGCTCCATTTCGTACCAATGCACAGTTTTCATAACTACCTGAACCCCAACAGGTGGAAACTGGTGTCATATTTTTATTCTTTGTCTTGCAAAAAACAATTGGGCCCTTTAGGGGGCAAGGGGACCGGTTAAATATTGTTTTAAGGAGGCCATATTTGGCATGGTTTTACTTGGTACCAATGCATAACCGTTGTCGAACCCAAATATTTAAAAGAAAAGTTCTGCCCACCCTAGTGCTTAGTTCTGGTGCTTGGTCTCATATATTCGATTCCAGCTCATGTCGTGGGTTTGTGATAAAGAAACACCGTCTGCAAGGGTTTTCTCGGGATTCTCCCGTTTTTCACCAAATCATTCATCATCATCCATACGCTCTGAGTCCGGATTGGCTGAAGATCTTAAAATAAATTCAAATTTAAATTCACCTTTGGAATCGTTTGGGTATTGCTAGTTTCATTGACATGTACTCATGTCCTGACTACCATAATGGTTTAATATCACAACAATCTCTAATGAACAAATAAGATATTTCTTCCTTCAAATTTTAAAACTCTTCAACGAAACAGTAGCTGGTGAAGAATATTACATAATTTTCCTGCTAATGTTAAAAATAAAATTGTGTAGTATTACATTTCTTTTTAGTAGTAAAATAAAATTTCTGTTAATTAAGAAAACAAAATTCCAAACAAGTATCTACATATGGAAACAGTTGATCAACTCGGAAAACTTTCGATTCTACCATCAGACCTGCGAACAGGTTTCTTAGAATGCTAGAAGTCGATTCATTTTCTGATTTTGTTCGCAGAGTTCGTTGATTATCATATTTCTCTCAACTGCCACAACTTTCTTTCTCTTATATATTTTATTAGGAGCACTTCCAGGTTAGCGTCTCTCAGTTTAGAGTGCAGTCTTGTTTTTATCAATTTAAACTTAGAGAGAAGCTCCTTCACAACTTACTTGAGTTAAAAATATTGTGAACCAATATTTATAAATTACTAAGTTCTTTACGCAAGAAGCAATTACTCGTAGTCATAGATTACTTAAGGTAGCGCACCGATCTCCAACAAAAATGACAACACTTCCTCCGAATAGGTGTAATGTATTTTTATCGTTGCACAAAATTTCAATGCTGCTCCTACAAATTTAATCGTAGAGAGTCCTAACTTTCAGGCAAGAAAGTTCATAATCAATTCAAGGGTTCGACCAATACCTACATTTTATTTTCCGTTTTGTTCAACCAGTGGTGTGTTTCAGAACTAGCGCACCCTGGCGGCGCTAGGGCACTTTTTGGTAAGTTGTATATATATATTTATATCTAGAAGGAACTTTTTGCAGAGCAGAGCGAAGTACCCTCAGGGCACTTTTATCACAGATAAACTATTTGTGATCTGTGCTTTTATTCTGTAGAAGTGCACCACTGTGTTCAACGATAAAAATACATTAGACATATACGCAGGAGTGGTGCCATTTTGGTTTGAGATCGTTGCTTTACATTAACCTTAACATACACAGCCTATAAAGCTCTTGGAACCGACGTGTTTTTATTGTTTCATTTTCTTCCGAATCATCTGACATATCACTTTCTGAACCCATGCCTATGTCTTTCTTACATTTTTCTCTCAATGTAGAGGTTATCTGGAACCAACCTTGCACAAAAAAATTATAGCTTCTCAGCAGTTAGATTTCCTTAGTTGACAGCGCAGGTTTACAAACGCATGTGAAGATTTCAATCTTAACGCTATTGTCAACACTGCCAGTGTGCGAATTAGTGGGGAGATACCCAGGAATCCCCCTCCACGGCAAATCAGTTTCCCACCCTCACAAATTTACTTTTCGTCTATGCCAGGGATAAATTACACCCTTCTGGAAGATTTTCGATCAAGATTAGATAGAAAATCGGAATATTTTTATTTGGCAGAGGTTTTCATGCAAGTGACAACGGTATATGAACCTTTACTAACAGCTAAGAAGCCTGTTTGGAAGCCATTTCTTTTGTGATCTTTACGAAGTAGCTCAATGTGAATGATTTAGTATGATCAGTTTGATTTAGAAATCCTCTATTGGAAAATGGGACTGCAACTTTCCCTCCTCTTCTTTTCTTTCTCTCTCTCCCTCTCTCTCTCTCTCTCTCTTGCTTGGTTGTTGAAATCCGAGCGTTATGATTTATTCCCTCCTGGGAAAAAGGTTAATTCCAACACTGATTCGCATAAAGCCAGCACAATTTTTTTTCAGTCATGAGTAAAAGTCGAAAGTAAAGGTTCATGGCTTCAAACCCGAACAAAATCGTGCGTAACACCAGTGCCATAAAATGGGCAATGCAAGCGGTGCAACCCATTTAGCACGTACTGAATACTTATATTCTGTTATTCATTTCTTATATGTAAGAAAGAATCATTTTGAAATTTTAGATTACTAGCAGTTTTAGTATTTTTTTCTGTTTTGTTGGCTTCCCTTGCTATTGTGAAAATGCAAGTAATGTCGGAAAGTAAAAATAATCTCGGTCCGGCTTCAAAATTCCAGCGTCGGATCGTAATAGTAAATATGGACGTAATTGTAATACTATTATGATCGGAGTGTGAAGTACGTACAAACCACTCTTGAATTAGTACCTTTTTTCTACATTTTTGTGCACCACTTGGATAAACGTAGTCACACGCAGATCATAATAGTAAAGACGGTCGTAAGATATGGAGGCGTCCTATCAAGAATAATGAAAAGAAAATAACCGAACCTGAGCTTCGTAACCTTCACTAATCGTTCCTAACACATTTATTGTTTAGATATAATAATATAATAACATTTTTGGCAGCAAAAGTTAAGAAAAAATAGAATTTGGCATATTACAATTACAACCGTATTTGCTATCATGATCCGATGCTGAGACGGAAGATGTACAATAACAGGAAACATGGCCGAAAAGAGCCTGTTGCAAATACACCACATTGGAAGAAAGTGAAACTAATTTGGAACGTACGTTTAACAATAAATATAGTCAAATATTTTTAGTCACAGTCGAATACATAAATTAAGTAACATGTGATTAGAAGAGACCGGATTTTAAAGTGAATTTTTAATCTAAAAAGGAAAATCATTTGTAAAAAGCAGGAAATCTATGTTATTTTTCAATAGATCTATAAAGTATTTTAAAAACGAAGCTTGATTACGTCACTATTCATTTCACTGCACAAGGAAAGAGTCACTTATATTGTGCTTGATTACTTTCTAGGACAGATTCTGCTTCTTTGGATTTAGCAACATATTATTTTGTAAATAATACGACTGATCAACACAAACAGAAACCGATTGTGAAAACCAGTGTTCGAATTAAACTTCCGGACGAGCGGGGTGCTTGTGTATTGTAAGTACATATATAAGACAGGGAAATAATTATCCAGGCAGGGATGTTGTTTCCATGATATGGGCCGGGGATAAATTTTCACGAGAGATGGATTGCACCATTACTTGGAACACTGATGGAAACAAGTTTTGATTTTCAATTCTACACCGCTGCATTCCAATTATTTAATGTCATAATTTTTAAATAAGTTTAGGCTGTTCCTCTTTGACAAAAGAAAACATTTAAAAAATCTTGAAGAAAGAAAGGATTCCTAACAGATATGATATAGAAGAAAGGGAATACAAACCGAAAACGGGGAAGTTAATAAGGCATGTGACAATACCCTTTCTAGCTAATGTTATTCCATTATTTAAGATTACTTTGGAATAGTGTATTTCTCTCTCTCTCGCTCGCTGTGTGTGTTTGTGAGTAATATCGTGTTTGCTGCTTTCACTGTTACATTTAAAAAATATGTTCGGTAATTCGGGGGAGGGGAGTTCCTCTTGTACCGGGGCCCCGAAGAATTTTGTTACGGCACTGCGTAAAACAAATACAAAATTGGATACTCGCATGCTTTATTTGCCAGTTGTGGGATGGCACGTACGTACTATGCATGTGAGTTTGAATATTATTTTATATTAAACAAAGAAATACTCTGCAGTCAGGAACCTAGCATGCAAACTGGAAAATATCTGGGGTGAGTTGCAAGAGAATAGCTTATTGATGTTCTCTTTAGTTTAATTTAATATTCTATCTTATTGATAGTTTAAACTTAACACAGAGCCAAATGTCAACTTAAATGTTGCTGACATGTCCATTGAAATTTCTACGCAAAACTTGTTCCTCGGTTGTAGACTTGTAGCTGAAAAGAAAAGTAACAGAAAATGAAACAAGTTTTCTATTAAAACTGTAATTATAAATTGAAATATAGATGGCTGCACAAGCATATTTTCAAATATTTGCACAGGTTGCTGGCCCGGTGCTAGGACGTAAGAAATGTTATAAACTCCAGTTTTCATATAAAGAACTTCTTTCAATTTCTTTAAATATATTTAATTCTCGTATCCATTTTGCAAAGTTATTTTCAAAAGTGTCAGTTCGCTTGTGTGTTTAGCTTTGCCGAATAGGTCGGTCTGACGTCTGGGAGACACATTGCGTTTTATTTCACATTACTTAAATCGTTGATGATATTTTTGTAGGGTCATATATGAGTACATTAAACTCTTGTCCTATCTAATTTTCACTAATAATGTCATTCAGAAATGTAGTTTGAGCATAGTTGTAAAACCTCTCCACTAGAATAGTCAGGCTTGCCGCCACTTGAAAGTTGAGCTAGAGAATGTTTGTTTGGCAACAACACGTATTATGAGTTGCTATCATATGGCTGTTGTGCTTCGCTCTTTGGTATTATTTTAGTTGATTCGTTTGTATTTGAGAAGAAAATGCCGATCTCCTGTGCAGCTCACGGTTGTACTAAGAAATATAAGAAAGGAAGCAATGTATTGTTTCACAAATAAATGATCATTTAATACTATTCCGTGAAAAATGTTTCATTATGCAAGACGTTCTTTCGTGTAGTTTACGTCTCCTAGAAATATAAAAGAAAACACAAATCTTTGATTAGAATTATTTGATGCGAAGGTATTTTATCGTGTTAGATCCATAGTTATAAAACTGCCCCATAGTTATAAAGAGAAATATACATAAAAATAAGTATTCTTACATTCAGATATAATGGATCGTTTTCATTTAGCCTATTGAAATTAAAGTGGTTATATTCGTGTAGAAAAAATATATCTGTCTAATTACAATTTAAATAGTTCTAAGCCCATAATGTGCTGTTGAATTTTATTGATGGCTTTAGGCATCTAAGGCTCAGGTCGGGATAGGGAAGGGAAAATGATTCGGGATGATATTGGCCAGGGCCTATGTTCAAGGTGCCATCCCTGCATTTGTCTGGTGTGCCTGAGCAAAAAATCTAAAAAGATTCACAAGTGAAGTACAATGAGCTCATATCGAAACCTACAGTAAAATTTTAGGCAGAGAAAGGAAGACCACACAAAGAACATACACAAAAAATCAGCTGCTCTTTTAATCTGGAAATACCCGAAATAGCATGTTCAAATGTCGGCAAGTACACAATAATAAGTGCATTACCACCCCTTGTAAACTGCGTGTTAATGAGAAAAAGTGAATAACAACAACGTGGGTACATACTAGACCTAGGGGAAGTCGTATGGTAGGGTGGACCTTGACGGCGGCCATCTTGAATTCAGGTCAAGTTTTTATAAAATAGGAATGTGATAAATGATTTTCGACTAGAATTTAATCAGAAAAACAATGGTGACGTTAGTTTTAAGATATGCGCAGCGCAAGTGGTAAAATGTTACAGGTATATTAATTGTTTATGTTTCAGTTGTGCACAAGTCTCTTACAATACGATGCCTTCTAGACTGAGTGTTAATGATAATAAGTCAATAACAACATGGTGGATATATATGAAGTCGAGCGGAAAGTCCATGATAAGGGGGAACGTGACTGCGACCACCTTAAATTCTGCCATCTGGAATCAGACACAAATTTTGTAACTAGAAAGCATAGCATGCGACAACTCATTTTAAAAGCAAATGTTCTCACCAATCCAATGGTATGCCTATTTTTGCTCTATCGTTAACCAGTACGAAGTTAGACCTGCTTTTAATGTGCACTAAACAAAAGAGGTAAGAAAACAACGATAACGAACGCTTCAAGGGATTGTTCAATATGTTCTTCATTCCCGTTTATTGTTAGCCATTTTACGTTCCAAGTCACGCCCAACCTTCAGCAAAGTGCTAACTGTAGTGTTAACATATGCGGTGTAAATTAGCATGTTACCCATTTAAAAGAGCGACGTATTGACGTTTGGTACACTATCACAACAGCCCTAACTTCGTACTGGTTAACGATAGAGCAAAAAAAGTCATACCACTGGATTGGTGAGAACATTTGCTATTAAATTGAGTTGTCGTACGCTATGTTTTAATACAAAATTTGTGTCTGATTCAAGATGGCCGATTTCAAAATGGCCGCCATCAAAGTCCACCCTACCATACGACTTCCCCCTAGGTCTAGTATGAAACCCACGTTGTTGTTATTCACTTTTTCTCATTAACACGCAGTTTACAAGGGGTGGTAATGCACTTATTATTGTGTACTTGCCGACATTTCAACATGCCATTTCGGGTATTTACAGTTCAAAAAAGCAGCTGATTTTTTGTGTATGGTCTTTCTGTGGAACTTGCTTCCTCTGCTTGAAATTTTACTGTAGGTTTCGATATGAGCTCATTGTTACTTCCCTTGTCAGTAAGGATGGTCGGCCGCTGGAAACGAACTCATGACGTCCCGAATGCTTTGCCAACGCTCTACCACTGAGCCACGGCGGCTCGGTAAGAAATGTGCTGTTGAAAAGACTTGTTAAATTATTAGGAACAATGACGATAATGATGGGTGCTCTGCCCGATGGTGGCTCCCTGAAGATCCCAGAGCTAGGTGAACCGATGATGATTTGCCATTGCCTTCCATAGCATGAAGATGGCGTCCTAAGGACGGGATATACAATTTAATGTGGATTCCGAACCACTTGTGTCCCCGCTGGGAATCGAACTAGAAACATCCTGATTACACTATTAAGAACAATAGAAAAAAATTTAACATCGCAACAAAAATAGATAAGAAACGCTTCTTATCGGTCACCCTGGTCGGTAAGAGGAAAGCTCGTGAATTCTATACACCTTATATACCTGAATTCGGACACAGTAACACACTTAATAGACATGACAATTTGCATTGTTTATGATATAAAGTCAAAACAGAACATTTGAAAAGCTAGAACAAACAAGGTCGTTTTTAGTTTTACCCTAAATTTAAAGACAAAAACTTTTACCCTAAATTAAAAGACAGTCTTCTTGATTCGCAAATAACTTTTCCGGCATCTTCTAAACTAACCAGGGAAGCCAGTTTTTTTGTTTGTTTTTTATCTATATAACGTCACTTTCGATAGATGGTAGAAATTAAATATCAAGTTAAAGCTGTTCGAAAACTAGAGATAATTTTATGTTCATTTTAATAACATACGTCTTGTTTCAATGATATTTATGTGAAAATTGCCGACTACTACTGTATATCCGACGACCGGTGCCCATACCCTATTTTCAATTTTATAATTTTCCTTGTAAATTTATGCAGGTAAATCGTTGGTTGTATAAATTACAGCATTAGTATTTTGTGTGTGTAATATTCATATCACTTGCGTTGAATCCCTAATGCTGTATAATATTTTTAAAAATATCTCTGTTTTTTTTTAAATAAGTTATTCCTCTAAGTATCAACATTATATTTA
>JAGDQP010042033.1:0-16683 GCA_022664845.1 Lepisma saccharinum | reverse complement strand
GTGTGTGTGTTTATTCTATCTCTGCAGATTATTATAAACAGTAGTTTATTCAAGTCGTGAGGAAAATTTTTCCTGAAAGGAACACTGTACATCGTTGGTAGATAGGTTAAGCGTTTGACGAATTTTCTATATATATTCTCGCGCGTCACTTCTGTTTCTGCTGGTTTTTTTTAAAACACTTTTCTTGCAACCGTGCAATATATCGAAACGTTTTACGAATTTTAGTGTGAACATAGTCCACGTACTTCACTCATAAATTTCTAAGTCCCTGTACCTCGTGTTTTTTTTCTTTTAACGAGGTTGTGAGATTTCCTGTTGCTACGCACCGTGCGTAGTGTTACTCCCAATGGAAGATTTCGCTCTCTCTCCCCTTTCCCCTTCTCTAATAATTTAAAATACCCCCAGAACATTTTTCATGAAAGAAACACTGGACAAACTAGATAAAATTACGGAAATGTGTATTGAATTTTATTTATGGCCTTCAAGCATCTAATGCTCAGGCCCGGATAAGAGAGGCGAAAAGACTCGGGAAGGTGCAGCCAGAGCCTATGTTGAAGGTGGCATCCCGGCATTTTCCTGGTTTGACTGAGGAAAAACCTCAGTCAGAATAGTCGGTCACTGGGATCGAACCTACGACCTCCCGAATGCTACGCCAACGCTCTACCACTGAGCTACGCGGCTCGGTATACATGTTTATTGTTTTGAAATCAGTGTCTACATTTGAGAAAAGAAAACGAAAAAAATTATGACAGCGTATTTGACTGCCTATTTTAGCTTTGGATGCCTATTTTGACTTGTTTTAGTGCCTTTTGCCTGCCTATTTCGACTTTTTTAGTTCCTATAAATCCTAGCTTTAATGATAATAAGTGCTATTAGGGTCGTTTTTCAAAATTTAAATACTGTTTCTCTCACTTTCCTGTTTTTTTTTAATGGAAAAAAATTGAGTCTGACTCCCAAGGCTTCTTAAATTGAACAAAAACGACATTATTTTATGCAATTGGAAAATATACACATAAAATGTTCCTAACATGGAAGTTTTTAACACTGGATAGATTGATTAAGCAATATTAAACTTAATATAAATAAAGTACTTGCTATATACTTAGCCTAATGTCCAAAACACAGACTTTGGATCAGCATTGAGTACGTTCGAGTTTTGCTCTCGATCGTCTTTCAGTCCGTGAAAGGTTAGTAAATAATATATATTTTGATTTGTATTATCTAACCATAAAATGAAATTAAAATCTTGTAAACATTAATAATATTGAAACAACGATGTTTTTAATAACTTACAGGAAAACTTGTTTCACTAACAAATATGTTACGTTGTTTTATGTTAACAACATATAAATGAAATGTTAACGTATATACAAATATTAAATACAACGGTAAGTGCACTTGAGTATACCTAAAAAGATATATGTGAAACGTCGGATTTTTAAAAACCTGATATTATGTAATTTATGTAATAGTAATATTTACAGCCGGCCGAGCGGTCTGCGGCGGTAGACCATCGGCTCGAAGGTCCCGGGTTCGAGTCCCGGCAGGGGCATGAGTGTGGATTTTAACAGCTAAAGGGCGAATCGTGACGGGCCGAAGTCCAAAGTTACTAGACTGGCCCAATAAAAATAAAGTTAAAGTAATATTTACAGTACTCACGATACGTGATGCAATATGTTACTAAGAGAAGATTCCAGATTTTGCCCGAGTCGTATGCAACCCAAACAGCATAAGTGTCGTTTAGGTTGCATTTGTGTATTCCGCTTAAAGATGTAAGTTTTTTTCGGTGAGAATGATCCATACTTGTTCGAGGGACGCCCATCTCGGCTCAATATTTTGGCTTCAGACATAGTTGGCCTATATGGTTTTCCTGTGTTGAAATAAGGTATACGTGCAGGTTCGGATTAGTCAAACTGTGGATTTGTTCATTACAGACAGACAATTTTTTAGAGTTATTTTAGATATTCCCGAAATACTCTTAATTTGTTCAAGTCATCCCCAAACAATGTAGATTGTAAGGATTGCTTTTGTAGCTGCATAAGATGATGGAATAAATGGTTATGGTGAAATGACTGGTACTGAGGAGGCGTTAACATACTTTATCTGGAAGTAGGGATGTTTTTTCTGGTTATTACACGCTTTATATTAACTTGCTCTGTAATCATCTCTGGTACAAATTTTGTAATTGATTTTTAACTCACTTTCCATCATCCGATTTCTTTGAAATTTTGTAAACTTGCTTGCTTCCGATGACAATACAATATTCAATAATTAGATATACGACATAATAATCCAGTTAACTGTAATTAATTAATAAAATACTTGGAAATTATGCCTAAATGCACGCAACGCCGCAACTGTTGTTTGAATTTTGGGTTGCCTGTCGTGCAAGATGTTTAATATTAATTTATTATATATTAAAAATAATTAAAAGGATTTTTTAAAAATAAAAGCACGCTTTTGTTAAGAGGAACTAAAAAGTAAAAAAATATTAAATTTATGAATCGGAAAATAAAAGCGTTGGTGCTCTTGCTTACCTTATCACAAAAATCATAATATCTAAGAGCACCCACGCTTTTATTTTCCGATTCATGAATTTCTTATTTTTTACTTTTTAGTCCATCAGTCCATCTTTAGAAAGCGTATTTCTTTATATTATTTTTTAATTTAATTTTTGTTTTATTTTCATTGTGTGTAATCGGATCATAACCAATTTTCATTATGGGTATTCGGAACGTGGAGACGGCATTTATCTTACATTTTATCTTTTATGAAAAAGGTATATTGTTTTTAGTATTCAGTCACTATTATCTGACTAGTTTCTGACTTCGATAAGCTATTATCGTAGTAGTGTTTCAGAATTTAATAAAATTGGAATTTTACAAAGGATTGTTTGCTTGAATACTCAAATTATGTTCGCTGTATTTGGATGCGATAACCACTATTTTGTTAGTGAATATTCTTATTCGCATGTGTTGGAAAGAAGGAATGGCTCAAGATATTGTTTTTTTGTTGTTATATACAAAATGTGAGTAATTACAGTATTACTTTTGCTGGTGAACCAATACTTTCAGAATAACAATTCTAGAAGAAATGAGTATTTATTAAACTGAAAGTTTGAAACTGATGATGCTATTATCTATTTTATTGTAATAGAGCTGTTTTCGTTTTCTTTCACGGAATAAGTTTTCCCTTTGGTAACTGATAAATTGTGTAGATGTTGAGGTTTCACATTTGCCTGAACCAGCTTGTTTTCCGCAACACTCATCAACTCTAATTAGGAGTTTAAAAGCAATTAAGAACCCAGTTACTCATTGAACGATGATGCTGTATGTTTTCCTCAGGGAACGTTGTTTGATGTTTGAAAGTGCTTGTACCCTGTGTGTAAACTTGAGAAAGTGTTTCTGCCACCTGTGTGAGCAACATCATGCGGAAATTAGGAAAAGTTGGAAGTTGATTGTACGTAAAATATTACCTAACTTTAATCATCACTTTACGTTTTCTCTTCAATAGTCAACAAATTGCACAATTCATGAACTATCGTGTTCAGTATAAAGGTCATTAGTATCCTTTCGATAAAGGACCTTGAAAGCAACTTCAGTCCTCTTCATTCGTCCCGATCTTGTTCTTATCTTTTCTTAGCCGTTTTGCTCTTTAATAAAGAAAAAATGTCACCCTAGTTCTGGTAAATTTTAACACAGCACCGGTGCTACTAAAGCAACTCATCCTAATTTTAAGCATATGATTATATATTTTTATTTTTCGGAATTGCTGAACATGTATACACCAAAATAAAGTATGCTAAGTTAGGTGCGCATCTAAAATGGATTTATATAATGAAAACTGTATTTTTTGGAAGTTTATTATTTTAAAATTCAACCCCGTCTGTTACATTTTGTGCTAATAATTTATAATTTGATCAAGTTTTTGCTAGTAGTCTTCCTCCAATCAAAGATTTTAGAATCACTTATAGCCCAATATTTAACGAACCAATACAAGTAGTAAATATCACGACATAAATACGTTTCATTTGCCAATTCAGAAACCAAATCAGAAATATAGCGTGTTAAGTTTACTATTATACAAATATGTTCAAGTACAGTATTCCCCCGTATCCGCTACCATTTAATTTCAAACTTGACCCTGATTTTTTAAACCGTGAGCAATATTCAACTGTATATGATACATGTGTGTTTTTATACATACCTAATACGGTTGAGATTATCACCCAACTAAGGGCGTATAAATAATAATAATAATAATAAATCAGTGTTGATAAGATTCATGCTCAGCTGTGCAACATAGTCAACTTTATGTGCTGTGTACTCTATTGAAGGTGGATTAAACAGTGATGCTTTCAAATTATTTTAAAATTATACACTTTAAGACTAAACAAAACTAGAGTAATATTATTATGAAAAAAAGTCAGCACAGAAATAATTTGAGATAGGTTTTACCCTACATACATAGAGAGAGAGAGAGAGAGACAGACAGACATGTAGTTATGTATTTTCTTTTGATTTTTCATCCAATGTTTTTATTTTCTTTCTTTCAAACTGTGGATTACTGAAACTTGGATAGTGATTACGCAGATAAGGAGGCAATTGTACGTGCTTTTACTAATAATTCTTTATCGCCTCGGTTGTCACGGAATACTGGTTAAGAATTTGTCGAATAGAATAAAGGCTCATATTGCCGTTGATTCCTTTCCTCATTATTCTTTATTTTTATTCGTGCTTTATATGAAGTTATTCTTTCTTCCATTCATTTGCTTTAAACTACAGTTTGATTCGCCAATTGCACAAAAAGTTATTGGTATTATTTTTTTATTTACGATAGTTTTTATTTAATTAAATTAGTTACATATTACGACAGTTATGAGGTATGTCCGACCCAGGTCTGAGGGGTGACGTTCCTCGGAGAGTTTTGGGGTACGCTAAATCCAAAATGAAAAAGGTAAGGGCAAGGCGTGCCCCCCCCCCCCCCCCCCACACACACCCACTTCGAGCACTGGTTTGAAGGAAATATCTTCAGCAGAAGCTTTTGTGAAAATTGCCAATAAAGAAGAAAAATCTTAAGAGAAAAAAAAATACGACCAAGATTTGACCTTTTGTGCTCAACTTGAAGCGTTTATCGATTCATGATTAGAACAGATGTAGGTAAGTTCAACACGCCGTATCTTCGATGAAGTTTGTGAAGTCAAAAAGAACAGCTATGTTATGTAAACATCGCTTATCAAGTTTTTATACTGAAACATAAATTATGTTTCAGTATAAATTAACATCCCTGAAATTATGGCGCAGATTTCCAGAGGTGATTATTTACATCAAAACAAGAAGAAAGTTTCTTTGTAGAAATTCCGATATCTGTTTAGTTTCGGTGCTACAGGCGTTTAGTCATGGTGGCATCTCGACAAGTAATGCCGTAAGCGGGTCCGGCTTAGCAAATAACACTTGAAGTAGTATCCAATACATCTATTTAAGTTACGTTTATGATTGGCGAATACAGCGTAGAGGAGATTTTTATGCTTGCCCTATTAAACCATTTAATTCCTTGACAATTAAATTCTTAGGTTGCGAAACCTGTCTAAACGACGCTCCGTCAATCAAGAACATTGCTTAAATAGATGTATCTCGTATTTCTTGGAGTGTGATTTGTTAAGCAGACGCCGTGTCGAACTGTGACGATACCACTGTGACTTTCAGCGCTTGTGTCTCCGAAATTCATCAGATTTTGGAATTTCTTCAAAGAAACTTCTTTCGATGTAAATAATCACCTCCCGAAGTTTGCGCCATAATTTCGGGGACACCCTGTATAAGTTTAAAGCTGTATTAAATTTGTTCGGTTGATGAAGGTACCGGTTGTCAGTAAAAAAAAGTATCTTTCGCACTAATAGTATTATTCAAGACATTCTAAACAATGTCCTTTCTTTTTTTTAAAAAAAAAAATACCTACTGTCTCTCAACTACAATTTTCGGCGTGAGTCAGAGTTGCCTAAAGGTCTTAGAAATAAATTCAAATTCAACTACAATATTAATATAAATATTTAAATGCCTTTCAAGCTCGATTTTCTCGACAATGATGTTACTTGGTTGATTTATTCTTTCTTTACTTTTAACCGAAACATTTTGTTTCGTCTTTATGGAAATTGAAGTTTGTTTATAAATTTCGTCTTTCTCTGTATATTTAATTCCCATGCTTTTTTAAAATACGTAATTTATTAATGAAGCATAGGAGCAAAATTTATCTAAAAGAGGACTTAAAATTGAGGGTGTATTATATAATATTGTGTAATTCCAACATAACAAAGCTTTTGGAATATAAAATACGGTAAGTAGGCACTATTAAATTCGTTGATATTATATGGTAGTCGTTTGAGTACAAATTGAGGAAAATCGTTAACGAATTATACATAGGTGATGTATAGTATTTCATCATTAACTTTTTCACTTGCGAAACGAATGCTTCGGATTCCCTAGGCTTTTTCAGATGTTTCCGGCACCAATAATATTTACATTTCTGAAAATTGTATTCTGAAATTTAATAAAACCTTTTAGGGAAATCTCGAGTGAAGTGTTGAGGCTACAGGAAGCGAGTTGTTTGCATGTAGTGGAGATAGATCGGTTACTTACCGTGACGTCATCTTTGTAAGTGGTGAGACCTTCGTACCGCTAGCAATCCCTATTCTGTGGGGATCGAGTCAATTAATAATGGACCCGCCTTGATCCTAACCCAGGAGAGTTGTGTGCGGATCAGTGCGTGATCCTCCTTAGGGAGGGAAGAAATCTGACAGCGGCGCTGTTTTAGTGCTTCCGCCTCACCGATAGAAAATCTCGATCATAATATCCTGCCTCTGGAATCCTACTCCCACATCACCAGCCTTTCTTTCTCTTCTTTTTTGTAATGTAGAGGAATTGTCTTTGTGTCCGGGAGTGTCTTTCATTTTAGATTATGGTTAATGAATAACCTCACTCTTACTCTTCATAGATATTTTTCATAAGCTTGTTCGGTCTGTTTTATATGAGCATCGAAACATATTTATTTCGGACCTGAGCCATAGATGCCTGAAGGTCATGTTTCAACTTGAAACATTGCTGTTTTATGAATGAAAGTTATTTGGTATCAGTCCAAAGAATAATTTGGATACGTCAACTGAGCAACAATAAATACATATTAAGTTAAAGTATTAATCAGTCTATACTTGTGCCATTTCCTCTACGAAGGTTGGGAAAACGTAAGACTTGTATTTTAAGGCATTATTGCGTGTCTGTATACAAGTTAATTTATTCATCAGCATCAAAACCGTTTCTGATTTCTGAAATCTGAATTCACCCTAAAATGTAAAAAGAAAGTGCTTTTTGATCCCGCAATTCCACACGTTTATCCAAATGAAATTCTCTCTCACGATGTTAATTTAAAAGAGGTTTAACCAATATTATTTATTCAGCAAAATCCTGTTTTTGACGTGTCTTGCGCAATATGAAATTTAGCACAGAATATCAAATCTGCAGCTTGGCAACCGATCTTTGGTGACCCGCGAGAACCAAGAAAATAAAAGAATTTGTATAATTTTCGGATTTGAATCAAACATACTTCGGATTTGAATACTTGGGCTAATTAGCTTTCATGATAATCACTTCGTTGTCGCACTGCTTGATCTAGAAAGAGAAGCAGACATAATCTATGGAGAATACTATACCATCTTCCTCTCGTTTCAGATAAGAATAAAGAAACCGAGAGAAAGAACTAAAAGAGTTTACTCATCCATTTTTTTTTCAGTTTCTGTTTCATTGATAGAATCATTCTAACTCCGCTTAATGAGCAAAGACGAACATACTTATGAGCTTAGTACATTTTTCGATGTTTTTGATATTTGTGTGTTAAACTAATACCAAGAAATGATGAATAGGGAAGTTTGAAAACGGACGACTCTTTTACGAATTAAAATTAGTTTAGAATATTTTGATTGTTCTCAATTGTAAGTAAAGTCTAATGAGTTTGAACCTTAGACACACTTATATGAAAGAGGGAATACACTATAACTTTCCTTTCTCCTTTACTGCGCTGTGTCCGCCACTTTGATTGTCACGGTGAAGAGTTTTTTTCTTTCTTCTGTAACCATATTGTGTACATATTAGAAAAAAAAATAACGGTCCATTTCTGTTTTAAAATAAAATTATAGTTCTTTTTTTTATTGTTATTAACCTTCCACAAATAATGTATACTGTTCGTAAATACGGGCAGTAACATCTCAAGGATTGTATCTTATTTCGTGTAAGGGATGTCAATCTCTTGGTGCACAAAATCTGGAGGAAAGAATGTGTCGAAAAGTGGCTCGCTCATCTAATGTAGGAGTTCGCATATAGTGAAACTGACGTAAAAATCTCGGGAAAAACCAGTCAGAATAGTTGGTCACCCTAGTTTGAAAATAGTGCTGATTCATAGTGGTCTATGCTTTATTTTACAGCAACGTTTCTTAACCTTTTCCACCCTGCGACCCCGTTTTACCATTCTTTTAACTGGCGACTCTCCTTTTACCATATCTTCTAACCGGCGACCCCCCTTTTACCATGTCTTCTAATCGACGACCCACCATAATTTTTTTTATGTAATATTTACTTTTCATTCAAAACATGACAGTTGATTTGCTGTATTTGAAATATCCTCAATATATTATTCTAAAACTTCAAAAATGACATTACACTATCTTTAGCAATTATGAAAACAGCAAACAAAATAAAAACAACTTTCTTCGAAATTTATTACCTTAAACCGGCAAAACCATTTTTAATTGATTTTCACCTCCCCTCTCGACCCCCTTGAACACAGTCCGCGATCCCCACGCTGATAAACCCTGTTTTACAGGATTGGATAGAATAAAAAAAAAACTTTGTTCATTTTTCGTGAAGATTTTTCATCGCAAGGCGAATTTAACAGTTTAGTTTATATTGTATGTGTTATACTACATGTGCATGATTGCGTGCAGAATATATTATATAGCTATGCATGAATGTTGTGTAATTTCTGGAATTAAGATCCCTATAATTTTCTTGAGTCTTTTCAGAAATCATATTAGTTCAGCTTTAATGGGGTGAACGACGAAATACTAAGTACGGTTTTAACAATATTTTTTTCCTATTGTGAATTCCAGTGTTAAATATTGCATGCAATATATTGAATACAGACGTTATTTTTGTTGGATCCTAATCCGTAGAGATATAGTTTATTTGCTGATTGTTTTTTTATTGCTCATTTAGTTTAAATTTGGTGTTAATGTGTTTTTAAAATGAATACAATCGTTGCTAAGTTTCCACAATAACATTTCAACGATTTGTGTTGACACTTCTTACATACTTCATTACACTAGTATAGTATTTGTACTGCCACTAACAAGAATAATGTATGTCAGTGGTTTTGGCAGTTTGTTGCACAAAGGACAATTACGTTCATGAGTTCACTAGGGAAAACTTTAAGTACAATCGGGGGCCGGGAGTCTTTCGTTTCGAATAAAAGGAACAAGGGATTGAGTTTGGTTTCTAACCTGCAGGTGTTCTGTCGAGCGTCCTTTTTTCTGGAGCTTTTTCTTTACTCCTCGCAGTCCAATACTGCTGAATGAAAGTACAATGATACGGATTTACCAACAGCCAAGAAAAGAAAAAAAGAAGGAAAAAAAAAAGACTATTTTAAAAGTGATAATAGTATTTGAAGATAGTACGAGATAGGCAAGTAGTGTTCGTGTATTATTTGTTTAAGTGCGTTTAGGACTATAGAACATAGTTGCATTTGGTTCCGTGATTTGCTTTTTCGTAAGATGAATAGAATTGTCGTAAAACTATGGACGCTAACAGAAGAGAATTGTCCATATTCCTCCTGAAAGTCAGAATTGTAGGTAGACAGTATTAGTGTTGAAGTAAAGCTTATAAATATAGATTCATGTTCGAAAAATAAATTAATAGTGAATATTGATCTTGGCGCTTAAGAACTTGGTTATAAAAAAGTTTTATGATATTTTACCTCGAAAATTAAAGCTATGTATAACTTTTTGTAGCTGCAGTCGCTGATGTAAAGTACTTACTATACTTACAGGTTAAGACAATTCATATTGGTTAGTCAAAATTAGTTTATGTATTACTCTTTTATTTAAAAATAAAAACAATAGGGTAAAGTTATAATACGATAAGCCCTCGACTTGTAGAAGGTATGCAATTTTAAGAACGATTCAATATAAAAATGATTTTCTTTAAGTTCTGATAATGAATAAGTAGAACAGTTAACGTGACTATTATTCTGAAATAATCTTTATACGTCTTAGCTACTTAGGAAGCAATGGACACCGCATTGATATATAAAAGAACAGAACCTAGTCCATTTAATAGCCTATTCATTTTTGTATACCTTTATATAGGCGGTAAATAGGTTCTGAAAAAAATATTTTTCGATATTTGTAGTATCAATTGGCAATTTGCGAATAGCTACTTCAATCGATTTATCCTTTTTTGGGACATCTGTTGCATATTGAATTTTCGTTTGCTGGCAATAGGCAGTGATTTTATCGAAGTTCTGTCGATTAGCAAGTATAAACGGATGTTTTATCTACCATGCTGGATCTTAGGTTGTACTTGTTACTTGGCAAGTAGCTGCTAATGATCTAGTAAAACTTAATTTGTTTTCAATACCGTAAATGTAGATAGCTGCTGGTGTGGCTATTGTATATCGGCGTATGCCAGTTTGATGTTTGCTTGGTCCAGGAGCAGACGTATTCCCAGGGTTGGAATGTAGAACCGTCAGTGTCCATTTTATTTTGGTCATTGATATCTTCCTTTGGCAAATTTGTAAAAATATGCGTGGAGAAAGGATTGGGTATGATCGGAGCCTTTATTTCGGGATCCTGGTTAGTACTGGATTAATTATTATCTGGATCGGTGGTGGTAACCCCTTTTGCAGGTATCTTGTCAATGGCAGTAGCTGTCAGTTTGGGAAAGTTATAGTCGTCAAGGAAATTAGGCATCATGTTTTTATGTTTCATATCATGTTGACATTGATTCTCACGAACCCGTCGCGAAATAACTCTTTGCATCATTATCTTCTCTTTGTATAATCTGTGTGTTTTGGGCAAGCGTTGTGTTGACATCCCTCGGGAGACAATGAGTTCCGTTGCCGGAGAACGCAGGGCAGGCCGTCACGAATGCAGCCAAAGCTGGAGCGTCCGACACAAGGTCCGTCTGCATCGGTGTCCTACTGTATCCGAAAAAAATTGTAAAATGTAATTGAGATTCTTATTTCATATAGTAAATTTAAGACTTCATTTTCGAAGAAAAGAAAGACTTGGAACAAGTAACAGCTATGTTATTTCATTGAAAACTTATCACAAGCTGACGATGATGGTTGAGTCATTTACGTAATAGAAAACTTTAACTCTTGGGACATCACCCTAAGAATCTTGTTTAATTGCAGAAATTTAGCTGGTCTAATTATAGCAGGGATAGTGAAGAACTCTTGTTACTCTGCGTTTTTCTCATTAAGCAATAACCCATTATACGTTCAAATTGAGCGACACTTGTCTTCTTGAATTTTCAGCATTTTGGAAGAAACTGGTGTATTTATGACGGAACAAAACTCAAATCTCCGTAAATATATATATATATATATATAGGGGAGGGGTGTACTTTTTATTCGTATGCGCTAATGCCTCAGACGTATGTAACATCCTGCTTTTCATATTCACTTGCACATTCGCGTTTCGAAACTAGCAATTTCGTTCGAAAGTAGCCAAAGGAGGAAGCGTTCATGTACTTAATGATAGTTGATATCTACAACAATACACCTTTATAATAGTAATAAAGACAATAATTTTTATTGTAACATTGACTGATATTAGTTCGATTGCGTACTCCTGATTGAATGTTTAGTGCGTACGAATTAATAGATTTTCGCATTAGAACCAGGCAATTTGAGTGGTGTTTGAGACTGTCGTTCAATTTCTGTTAAAACCCATAATGTAAGAGGCGTGTTCCCGGGTTCAAACCCAGTTGGGGTACATTGAATGCAGTGTTTTGAAGCCCAGTTAAACAAAAGCTGTATAGGTCCCGTATTTAGAAGTTTACAAGTTCGTGTAGGGCGTTAATAGTGCAATCAGAAATTATCTCGTATTATTTTGAATTTAATTTTCAGCTAGCCATCGACGTTGATTACAATGTATTTACTGAGCACAGTTTAGCCTGACTAAGCCACCCAACACTTTTCACTTTTATTTAAAGAGATTTTTGTACTACATTTTACTGCTACTTCTTGTTATTCGCATTTGAATTTGCACCTTGCAGAATTTGCCCGTTATTCTTTCTTCAGTGCATGACAAAACGCGAAATATGGTACCTGTAAAAATGCGAAATTCTGAAATTGAAGCGCGTAATTTTGTATTTTAAATGCAAGAACTCAGGACGATTATTTCACGACATTGCCAAATTTAGGTATTAGAAATTCAGTTACTAGCTCAGAAATTAAGGGACAGATCATTTTTACATTTCTTCTTCATTAACATTAATCATATTTTTTTTATTTTTTAAAGTATTTTACATAGAAAAAAATAATAGTAATAACATCGTTATCTAGGAAGTCGCATATCTGAGTTTGTAGAGATATGCATGTAAAGATTATGCATAGAATGAAACGTACCAAAATACTAAAAGGGTTGTTTGATAAATAAGTGGACTGTGATTCCAGAACTAGTTTTTATTTTACCCGATCCCACAAATACACTTTATTGAGACAGTGATTCCACAGATACACTAGCGTGTCAGTTCAATTTCTGTAGAACTCTAAGGGCTAACTGTGAAGCCATAAAGAAAATGTAGTTTGAATTTCGATGTCTGACGCAAAGCACTTCTCGCCGAACTCATGAAAATCACAGGGTGATAATTCGGGAATGTAGGGAGGTTGGGGTAGCACATCCTAGTGGGGGCCGACCACTATATCTTGGGTGGTGGTGATGCAGGATGTTTCCATTGTTGGCTCATTCGCTTAGTCTCCGGATCAAAGGGCAATACAAGGCTGGACAAAGCAACTGACGACAATAATCCAACAATTGGTCCAGGATGTGCTACCTTTTTCATGTGAAGAGGCGCTTTGCGTCAGACGTCGAAGTACTAAATGCATTTTCTTCATGGCTTCACAGTCAGTCCGATGAGTTCTTCAGAAATGGAATTGACAGGCTAGTATATATGTATAATCGTTGTCTCAGGAATCTCGATTATCTCGTAACCTACTCTTGATGGTACACATTATGCCAAATTTCGTGTGATTCGTCCTGGGTGTTCTTATAATAGCATAATATAATATATAATTTGTCTGCCATATTGGATTGAAGATTACGATTTTCTCCTAATTATGTAATTTTCCAGTAATCTACTCTTGATGATACATCAGCATATCAAATTTCGTTTGTCTAGCTTCAGTGGTTTCGACTGCGCATACTTTACAAACTTATTACCAAAGTTCCATGAAGGCAGGAATTTTCCATTTTGGGGTCTATTTTTGGCTTATTTTTACCTTACTAAAAACGAGCTAAATTTAGTCGCACGGGCGAGCCAAATATCAAACTCGAAACTCGACCCGAAAAACAGTGACTTGACTCGAGAAAATTACCTCTGTCTCGACTCGACCTCGAGTTTTAGCTCGACTCGTGTCCATCCGTAGATGTAAAGGAGTCACAGCCCAGTTCCGGTGATCCAGTAAATATTATCACGTGCTTCAGAACGGTGTTGAGGAGACAAGAAGGTTCGAGTTACGCTGCCAACCGCCCTGACTGTTGTCCAGAGTTTTCTATCTTACCCATCCTTGTCCTTAGAACGGTTTGCCGAGGAACGTCGTCCCTCAACTACCAGTCTAGCCCATAGAAGCTATTTAAAAAAAGTTGACTCAGCTTTTAAGAAAGCTTTAGTTTCTTCTCTGGTATCTCGACTTACGGTATGTGGTATTGATATTTGTTTGAACAATCCAACTTTAAGAAACAAGCCACTAATCAACTTTGAATTGTAGTGTTCGATCGGTTGCATTGCTGTTTGCCCTGACCTCGATGATAAATTTTATTTTCAAAAATTGGAGTTTTCGTTTTTCTAAATGTAAGTAATTTCTGCAATAATGCAGTTCTGGGATTTACGATTATCAACGCAAAAGAAATTTATCACTTATCATCGTGGTTGTTCATGTGTAATCTTCATTCTATTTTGGAATTTTAGAATTCCCATGTTAAATATTTTTCTTCAATTTGTCTGCTTATTTACAATATGTGGACGTAGATTCACATTAATATGTCTGTTGGGCCAACATTAATTAATACATTGGGCATAAGTTAAAATGTATCTTTGAATCTGTTCAGAATTTGTATTCACAGTATATATTGTATATTGTTAATATATTGTATACAATTTGGGTGTGTGTGTATGCTTTTTTATTTCGTTTTCTTTTATTTAATCTGAATTAGAAAGCATTAAGTTCGTGTCTAAAAAGAGTATGCAGATATAAACTTCCAAATTATGTTAATAATGATTACGATTCGGAGATAATTGGAGAGATTGTTTTCAGTACTTTAAGAAATCGTAGTGAATTAGATTTTTTTTAATGAAAAGAGTAAGAGTAGTGCAACTAAATTATTTTATATATATATGGAAGAGTGAACAATAAAGAATGAAAAGTGTAAATAATTAAATTTGATGAGTTAGATAACTTGAATCTCTTGAAGATAGAATTCGTTAGTAATATTTAGAAGAATAGCATACTTTGTTGCGTACTCTTATGTACCTCTCTATATACAGGCCTCGCTATAAACATACCAAGAATGCTTGTTAATTTTGAACCTTACGGGGTAATGTGCGAGCGTTGTCAGCCGTGGCGTAAGAAGTTTCAAGGTTGTTCATGGTCTCTAATTACTGGGCACTTAGTAAGTCCTCGCCTGACTAGATTGAATCCAGAGTAGCTCATGATTGCATCTCTTTACACTATTCAAGGCCTAGCTAGACCTTTTAATCACTCCCTGCTGCTCTCAACTGGCTCGTTATTTCCAACACTTTTGAAAAGCTTTGCCTCCACCTCGTCATCTTGAATTGACGACCACATCTCTCTCGCTCGTTCTGTCTCTTCTGAAATTAGAGAAATCTCACGAGCCAAGGTTGCTATAGTAACGACTTTCTCCCTCCCGTCTTTTCCGTACTCATTCGTAGTCTTGAGCTAAAATCAGCGAAAGAAGGGGCAGCTAGTAATTCATTTCAGGGAGTCAGAGACCCACAACGCTGACTGTGGACGTGCAATATTTATTGGAACAACATCCTGCGTTCTGTTCTGTCTCGCTTTTTGTATTTTTTTATATTTTTTTTATTTTTTTAAAGATAGTCACTGAAAGGATGGTTTTGTAGATTCAGACCCCATCAAGCCAGGAGCTCTCATTAGCTCATCCGCTTGTGGTGAAACGAGCTCTAGCAGAGAAGTAAGGTGGGTAGAACGTTGAAAAGGGGATGCGAGAGGGAGGGGAAAGAGGATTATTTGGTTCGTCAGTGTCCGACGGTACTTCCAACCAAAAACCCCTTCAAGTGATTATCTAGGATCAAACTGGGACCCGAACATGAATCCCTTTATTAATTTGCCCACCGGCTTCTTTGTCGGTTATTCATCTGTCCTTCTGTTTATGTCGTCAGTACGCTTTTTGAACCCAACTCGAATCTCTGTTTCTTCTCTCTCTCTTATCCTCTCCTCCCCTCTCCATTGCATCATTAGTATCCTCACGACGATTCCTTCCCCTCCCCAAAGAGTGGGATTCTTTCTTGGTCACTGGACCGACAGCTCTCCCAGCCCGGATGGAAAATGCTTCGGTGACCAATCAGAACACAGTACTACGATCTATGGCCTCTGATTGGGTGGTTGACATGGTGCATATGCGTGGATATATATGTGTCAGTGTGTGTGCCTATGTGTGTATGTGTCTTCATGGTTTAGGTCCGCAGAGATGTCGAATTTATTCGCTTTCATGGAAGCTATGGACGAACATTCTTCTGTAACATTTTGCAATTTCATCTGTGTGTTCGGGTTTTAACATTTATTCTCTAGTATGCATATATATGGAGGCCTCCCCCAGTATTTTCCATTGATCTTAGTAAGCTGCTATTCTCATCGATGTAATTCTTGAAAAATTCTTGTATCTACCTACCTTGCATTTGGACGTCTTATTGTCCGTGTTTTTAAAAATCTAAGAATCAAATGTAGAACATGTGTAGTCAATTTTCCGTGTTCGTCTAGCTATGTGACCGGTCCATCTCCACTTCGTCTTCTTCGCAGTCTAGATTACATCTTCAACCTTTGTCTGAGAGCGAATTCATTCATTTGTCTTCGTGCAAATCTCACAACACGAGCCAAGGTTGCTATTGTAACAACGTCGCTCATAATACTTAATTTTTTAGTCATTTGCGCTTTAAAGGCCCATGTTTCACAGTTGTACATCATCGCAGGTAAGATCGATTGAATTATTATTAACGTCCTAAACAAGCTGATGAGCTTGTAAGGATGGAAATTACAGTTTTTAGTAAAGTGGGCTCGAACCACTCTGTTCAGTGAACTTCGGCAAGAATTAATCTCGTGACCTCACAAGCCTTTACGCTTGAAACACATTGATAGCTCGGTTTTGAAAATAAAGTTTAG
>JAGDQP010042032.1:0-16684 GCA_022664845.1 Lepisma saccharinum | reverse complement strand
CAGACGGGCACCAACGATCATGTCTCTTTGGAAGTCTGTCAGGTCGCCCATTTTACCGCACCACGACACTCACAGGTGAACTGGGTACTGCTGACGGAAGAGGAAGGTCCACATGACACATTGAAAACAAAACACGATCGGCCGCAACACGTGATGTACAGTGGCGGGCCACACTTACGTGTCCTGTATGACGTGTTTTTAGAATTTTTGTCCAACCCCTATATATATATATATATATATATTAATTGACAGCTACAGATCGGCGTGACAAAGATAAGGGGCTTCCTCCGTATCGACGCGGCTTAAGCCATAGTGCTGTTACTGCCCATACACTTCATTTTATCTTATCTTATCTTACATGATTCCATTAGCTGCTACCAAAATGATTGTAATGTATTAGGATCGCCTAGAGTAACAGTAGGCTGGTTCCAACCTAACGCAGACCTTCGAAAGATGACTTAAGGTATCTCAGCTTCATTAAAGCAGTCGACGGTAGTTGTTGCTACATCTACATTTATTAGATTCCCAGTTGATACAGATTGAATACACAGAACTATTTACAGATGATTAAAATAGAGCTCTTGGTAACCAGGAGCCAGCGACGATTCTTTCGAATAAGGTTGGCAATGAAATTTAGAAACTAAAGTCTTTGATTTGCCTAGCTCGACTCTGGTTGTAATTTTGTACCAAGAGTAACTGTATAGCCAGACAGTGCCGGTCGACGCAGGTGGGTCGCCGGACGGAACCCACGGACTTATCGAAGATGCGTGGAAAACGTTATCCTTTCAAGAAGTGAAGAGTCGTGATCGTGTCACAAGTATATAATTCCTTTTGGTTTCCTAGAGCTCATGTTGTCATACACGCACCATGCAAACTCGTACAAGAGTCATGGACAAAATTAACTAGTTTAAACGAGTTTGGATTTTGTAGGTTCCTATGAATACAGAACACTCATGTGTTCGAAGTTCGTTAAGTTTCCTGGATGATGTCCTCTTGTCCTTGTCTGTTATCTGCGGTATATTTCCATCACTAACTAACTTTCAGAGGAAAGATTTGTTTGCTTTGAGAAAACTTGATATTCAAACGCCATTACAATTTTAAATTAAATTTTTCTTTAAGGCTCAATCCAAGTGGGTTTTCCCGCCTTTTTCGTTTTACGTCAATTATTCAAAATTCCGTGCAGGTAAACAAAATGTAACTTTCGCAAACCAAAGTTCGTTTCGTCCTTCAATAACGGGTACAATTAGTTTTAAAGAAATGTTAATAATAACTTCAGGATTGTGTGCAGACACTTTTGAGACAGAATAATGTCCCAAAAGTGTCTGCACACAATCCTGAGGTTACTAGTAGGATTTCTGTAAAACTAATTGTACCCGTTATTGAAGGACGAAACGAACTTTGGTCCGTGAAAGTTACATTTTGTTTACCTGCACGGAATTTTGAATAATTGACGTAAAACGATAAAGGAGGGAAAACCCACTTGGATTGAGCCTTAAAATCTTATAATAAAGTATTAAATAATTTGTATGAATTCTCATGTAATGCATCTGCAAATATCTTTATTCACATTTATATATGTTCAGGTGGGGACAGGTAAGAACCGGCAGGAGACCCGTGAAGGTGGTTAATAGGTGAGTCGCGATCCCATAGAGGGTCGCGACAGGACCTCACAGGTGTCCTCCCGTTACACCTGTCTTCATATCAATACTTAGTATACAATTTATTTCTGGTGTAATACTGTGCATTTGGGTGATTCTTTCAGCATTTCAATTTACGTGGAAGGTAGTGCTCTGTGACTACATAATATTTCAAAATTACGTGAAATTGTGATTTTTAGTAGCTAATGTTTATTTATTTTCTTGGTTCCAGGTTACATGAAATTGTGAATGTTTTAGTAACTAATTTTTATTTACTTGGTTTGAATCAAGTTCTGGCTCAGAGCCTCATAGAGTGTTATGAAGATATATTAAAATTAAAATATTTCACAATACAGTGAAAGTCAAGAACTGAAGCACACCATGTAATTGACGGAGTGTAGAAGAAAGAAGAAAGTAGTGTAGTTTAATTCCACAAAGTACGTGAATTCCCTCTATTTCATTTTACAATGGAATCGCCATCTACTTTTCAAGTAGACAGTGTATAGTTGCTGGGGGTCCGTGATTTATAATCACTCGTAAGAATGAAACCACTGCCTACTCTGAGACTAATTCTTTTAAGATTTCACACGCGTTTATTTTACGTGAAACCCAGCCTCGTGGTCCAGGCTGTAACGTCGCGGACTTCGGAGCGGCGATGGGCAGGTACGCGGGCTCGAACCATACTGACTGACGTTTCCCTCAGTTTCACGAGGCGAACGTAACTTAAGTAAGGCCCTGGCCAATACCTTTCCCATACCGGCATGAGCCAAAGATGCGAAAAGGCCTTAAACAAATTCAAGCATGACGTGAACACAGTTCGTAATGCAAGTCATCAAATCATTGAAGAATTAAAGTATTATTTCACCAAAAGCATCCATACGTGCAAGACTTACCAAGCATTTTGTTGAAACTCTAGGAAAGGTGCATTCTCAGTGGTTACTCCTGAAGGAAACTAAAAGAAGTGAACCTAAGAAAAACCCGTAAATTATTGTTTGTAGAGTAGCTAGACAAACATTTTCAGATGCTCACGCTAATTCACTGACTTTATGTAAGATACAGCACGACAGACTATTGGAAGATGAGCATACTCAAAGAAGATGATTAAGACATCTGAAGATAAAGAAAACAGTATAAAGATAAGAACAAGGGTTACATCGTTGGCGTGCAAAGCTACATGTGCTGACTCTGTGAACTGAGACAAATTATTGATATCCAAAAGAAATAATATAGGTCCTAATATAGAACCCGGAGGCAACCCCTTGTTAATTTCAGCCACTGAGGAATGGAATACCATACTTCTCTCATTAAGAGTCCTAGAGATTTGTACTATCTGCTTTCTGTTACTCAAGTACGATAAAAAACAATTATATGCATATGATACACATCTGATACAGCTTCGTTAATAAAGTCAAGTGATGCACGTTGTTAAATGCCTTAGAAAAATCTATAAATACACCTATGGCATGTTGGCTCTTATTTAAGGTATCCAAAGCCCTTAATATATATATATATTAAGTTACCGTTTTCGAGATACGGCCCAAAATTGGTCTTTTGTATGAAGACTGTGCACTTTTTTTAATAGGCAATCTTACAAAATAAGTTATATCAATATAACACAAAAAAAGAAAGTAATATCTATTTTGAGAGTTACTTTCTTTGTGTCACTATGGCGGAAGGATACTAAATCTCCTAATTAATTTTATTACAAAGGAAACACTTCCGTCATAGTGACACAAAGAAAGTGACTCGCAAAATATATATCACTTCTTCTGTGAGTAGAATTCTTGCGTCACTCTTGTCTTTACCTCGAAGGAGTTTTTATACTAATCATATTGACAATGATAAATCAACTTGTGTGAAGAGAGAAAGTTATTTAAACGTGTCAACATGGCGTATTTAAATATTTTTAAAAAATTTTACAAAATAAAAATTGTACGATAATTCTGCGTATCTGTAATACTTCCTTTCTTGTGTAAAGAAATAATCTTGGCAATTTTTAGCCTGCTTGGGAAAACACATGACTCAAAAGAACTATTTGTAAGATAACAATAGACAGAATTTCATCCAGACCTGTTGAATTTGTATTGGACAGCTTGTGAATATGAGTGTGTGGAGTTAGAATTATACTTTGCTCCAATGAAGTTTGCTTATTTAGGTAACTGATTTCACGTTCTGCAAACAGGGTCTTCGAAATTGTAGCCGTGTTAAGGAAGTGGTTATTAAATGCTTCTGCAATATCTTTGGGTTTGATGAGTACACAACCAATTTGATTTTTTACTTTTTGATTTATTAAATTTCACGTAGTTTTAACTTCATTGCTAGACCTATTAACAGGGCGGGGAGTGAGCCACCTTTCTCACTTTTAGTCGCCATTTTTTTTAAATTGGTCACCTTGTGTCACCTTTTTTTAAATTGTTAGCCACATTTCTCACCATTTCTATAGTATTTTGTACTGGAAGCAGAAGAAAATAGTAATATTTAACCTTAATTATAGAGAATCTTTTTTCTTGTCCAGTGAAAATGCGGTGGACTCATAATGATAATTTTTCAGACAAGTAAAAAGCTTCTGTTAAAAAGCTAGTTTATAATTTCCCCAATGAAGATTAACTGACAGATACCCAACAACGCCTCGTGAATTCTTCAGCTCCTTATTGTTTAGAATTACATAGGTATCTAGGTTGTAACATGTAATCGTCTTTCTGACAGGGTTCACACACACCTGGAAAAGTCAGGGAAAATGTAGATTTTATAAACACGTATCTTTTCACTTATTTACAAAAATTAACTAAAGTATGTATTTATAGAGGGCTTTATTAAACTGTAGATGTAGATTAGTACATCTTGTGCAAAAGTTAAAGCCACAATTATCCCAGGGGTTTTACTACTAGTGAGCACGGGTGTGTAGCGACCCGGGGCCCCACCTAGATTTAATCATACTTCTTGTTTCTGGTTAAATCTGATCTTTTATTCTGTCATCTTTTATCTGTCACTTCATACTGCCAAGTTTTCTTCCAGTGCTTGTTTCGCAAGAAGTCGCGTTTATTTAAGATATATATCACTACTGGCAGTAAGTCAAAGGAAAGTCGGAAGCGCAATTTAAGCTAAAGAACAGAACTGTTCAAAATATTGCTATATTATGTGTGCTTTATGATCATTTATATATATTTTAATCCTCTCTCGAAATACTAGGAATTTCTCTAATTTCTTCATTCTTTTCAGCGAAATCAAAGAAAGATGATACAGAGTGATTTCTTATAACATTACTCAAGTGTTCCATAGTATATAATTTGAAGATTTTAATCTTAAAAACTGGTGTGTACTAACCAAGGTCTGTTTAACATATTTTGATATGTCAAGGTGTTAACTGTTTTTCTTTGGTCAATGGAAGAACAGTTATTATTGGTTCTTAGTGTTGTGCATGCGCAGAAGACAATAACTGACGTTGTACGTGTGTGTGTGTTGAACTGTGTATCAAGACAGCTGTGTTAAATGTACGTGTTAATTGTTTGGTTCAATGGTGCAACAGGAGAATTGAACAAGTTATTAGGAAGAGTAGTGGTGCTGACAAGAGACACCATATTAAGTGTAAGAAGATTGAACGTATGTTAATGGAAGCAAGTAGGAAGAAACCGACCGGTCGGGACATCATGTTGAAGCTTGACGTCGGAACTTCATGCATCCACTAGGTAACAACAAGGAGCAGCTTGAGAGAAGTTATCACGCTTCTACTGAAGTTACTACTGAGGTAAGTCTTAAACTCCACAAAGAGAATTTAAAAAAAATCATATGTGCACTAAACATGGTTATGGGCCCAATCCGTAACCTCAACTTTGTACCTTCAAAGTCAAATGTACATGTGACTTTCGTGTAAGTGAAGAAAGGATACCTATGAACAGAACTTACGTATTCGTCTACGTATCAAAGAATAATTCTGGATTTCGTCAGGTGCTTAACGTGACTGTGTTCCAGTGCGAATTATTAGTTAAGGATAGGTTTAGGTTTAAGGTAGTTGTTAAGACTTTACAAATATTACGTATTTTGTGTGTGTATAGTGCTTATAGTAAAAGTGAAGTACCAGGACTCATCAATTCAGAATGGAGCTTGTAAAGCACATCGAGAAATGAGACAGGCCGGCCGCTTTGGAAACGAAGATTACGTGATCTATTGTACTATCAGCAAGGAACGTTAGGTGTTATAGATGGAAAGTTAAAAGAAGGCAGAACCCTTAGAAGATGGTGCTACTGAATCACAGAAGAAAAAATACAGGGAGAAATGTGATCTGTATCGGAAGGCGAATAGTTTTGCTAAAACCGTGATAACCAGTTGTGTTACAGACGAAGTATATCAGAAGATAATGCACAAGGAAACTGCTGAGAGTATGTGGGAAGCGTTAAGATTACTGTTTGAGGCAACATCGAAAGATCAGCGTTTCAAAATCTGCATGGACTTTTTTGCGTTCACTTGGAATTCCAATGATGACGTTTCGTCCGCATATCGTGAAGTTAAAAAATCTGTGGGATGAGTTAAATAATGGACTTTCAGAAACCGGTAAGAATGAGCTGTCAGACTTACTGCTAGTATGTAAAGTGCTGCAAATTCTTCCAAGTAAGTTTGAAACATTCAAATCTAGTTGGATGTTGTTTTCGCAAGATGAAAATAAGACAGTTGATAAGTTTACTGTGCATGTTCGAACGTAACTTTGCACAGAAGAAAGAAGATAGTTCCTCGCAAGAAGCATTAGTTCTGAAGGTACAACGGAAGAAATATGCAAGAAATGTAGGTAGAAAAGTAAAGAAGGATGACATTTGCAATAATTGCGGGCTAAGAGGTCATTGGACTAGATCCTGTAAGAAGTGGATTGCAGATGGCAGACCATCCAAGAAGCAAAATATTTCTAAACATTCTGGTGCAGGGTTAATGTTGCTGAGTGCTATTCAGGAAAATGATGAAGACACAGAAGAAACAAACCCTTGTACATGGTGAATAGATAACGGAGCTACTAAACATGTGACTAATTGTTCAGATTTGCTTACTGAATTTCAAGCGTTTGAACATCCATGTCGTGTGAAAGCTGCAAAAAAAAAGTTGCTTGCATTAGGGAAAGGAAACGTACAAGTTGTATCAAATGTTAAAGAAAAGCAGAAGGTTTTGATTCTTCAAGATGTTTGATTAGCTCAAAAAATAAGTAGAAACTTATTTTCTGTGCTCACAACCCAGGATAGAAATTCGAGGAGTGAGTTCAAGTCAGCTTCAACAGAGTTAACAATGAAGTGATGGCACTTGGAACCATAGAAAAAGGAGGCTTTTTATTCAAGGCAGGTTTTAAATCAGTTTTATCCGAAGGAAACTGTAGAGGTAAATGTCACGATGTCAGATAAGGAATTACTACAGTTGTACCACGCTAGATGGGGTCATCAGGATAAACAACACGTCAGAGAATTAATGAAGAAAGAATTAGGGATTTCAGTAAGTCCGGATAATACGCTGTGTGAATCTTGTATGTGTTACCTCTCATAGGTTACCATTTGGTAATGGAAAGCCAGTGTCAAAAATAGGAGACTTAATTTCTGCAGATGTGTGCAGTCCTTTTGAAGAATCATTCCAGAAGAAAAGGTATTTGGTAATCTTCAAAGATGACTACTCAAAGTTTAGGTATGGCTACTTACTTAAACAGAAGTTAAAGAAGCATTGAAAGGAATGCTTGCTTACGCAAAGACACAAGGTCATACGATTAAGGAATTTTTAAGTGGCAATGGTGGAGAATTCGGCAGTCAGGAAGTATGGTCCATTTTGCAGGAAAATGGAATCTTGCAGAGGCTCCGTACAGTCGTACATACCTCAACAAAATGGAAGTTGTGAAAGGGAAATGCGAACTGTGATTGAGATGGCAAGAACCTTCGAGTATTCTAATCCAATTTCCTTCAGTTATATGAGGAAAGCTAGTCTCTACAGCCATTTACATTTTGAATAAAACGGAAATCTTCAGTGAAAGGAAAATCACCCTTTGAATTATGGACAGAAAAGAAACCAAGAATTAAACGTTTGAGAGTGATAGGATCTACATGTTATGTTCATGTACCAGTTCAAAAGAGGAAGAAGATGGACATGAAAGCGAAGAAAGGTGATCTGATTGGTTACAATCATAATGAAAGGTACCGTATTTGGATGAAAGATGAAAGGAAAGTTACTTTCACCAGTGACGTACACTTTCAAGAAATTTTTTAAAAAATTACTGAAGAACCAGAATAAATATCTTTCGAGAATCTACAGAAAGAAGAAATTCAAAAACAAAAGCAAGAAATTGCAGAAGAAATGCTACAAATTAAAAAAGAAGATGGATCGAAACCACGCATCGCTATAGGAAATCAACGAGAAGTTGATACTTAATCGAAGCCATTGCGAGATCGTTCAAAATTTGAAGACTCCAGTGAGATTCAAGGATTATGTTATGCCAGTTTAAGAAATTGTGAGTGATGTCGAACATCCTAACACATACGAAGAAGCTTTAAATTATAAGCAGACGCGTGCCTTTTCATCAGGGAAAGTGAGCTTGTCAAGGTCCTGATGCCTTATATGTGGATTACGGACTTGTAGCAGGGTCAAACCAACATGAAGTAGAAAAACTCAGAGAAGGGTTTGGAATCACTTCACAAGAAGCTTAATATTTTTTAAGCTTAGAAATAGTGAAGCAAAGTAATGGTGATATTAAAGTCAGTCAACATGCGTACACGAAGAAAATCTTAAGAAGATTCAATTTCGAGAATTGCAGACCAGTGGGACCGCCTTTCATAAAAGCCAAGGATGCAGGGAAAGAAGGAAAAGACGCTACGACTGTACCTTATGTTAGGAACCAGACCTGACATTGCTTACTCCGTAAGTTTTAATCAAGATCGTTGGAAAATCATACAGAAAAGGACGTAACAAGATTGAAAATAGTCTTCAGGTATCTAGGAATCGTGGATACTTCAAACGAAACTTATGCATCATTAAAGTGCTATAGTGAGTCAGACTTTAGTCGTTCTCAAAACACAGACCGATCAACTACAGGAGTGTTAGTGATGTATGCTGGTGGCGCACACAACAAGGTCAAACAAATCCTACACTCTAATTTCCACATTCTCTAATCTGACCCAGACACAAGATCAATATTCCCCCACCATACCTAGATTAGTTTTTCAACATCCACCTGATCTTAGAAACATCTTGATCCGTACGAATCCCTCCTTACCTCCACTCCTAACCGGCGCCCATACATGCAAGAGACCCAGATGTAAGGTCTGCTCCATTTTCATCACTTCTCCCAAAATCACTAACAATACTGCTAATGGTTGGTACACCCTCAATCCCAAGGGTACATGCCACACCCCTAATGTTATATACATCCTAATCAGCAAGTTCTGTGATGCTTCTGGGAACAAGTTTTACTCTCAGCATTCGTATTAATAACCATCTTCACTTCTGTACTATCATCAAACCAGATTTCCCAGTTTCCTTGCACACTGAGTCCCACAATACTAATTTTGATTTATCTTTTCTGGTTGTAATAACCCACATTTTACCCCCTACGACCAGCACCTCAACACGCTGTTTGTGGAAGAATGCCTTTATTCGTGGTTAAAGCGCGAAATTATATCCTCACCTTAACCTTCAATAACTGTAAACTTCTCTTTTCCTCTGCATTTTCAACACATTTCCATCCACTATCCCATCCTGTACTTACACGCTATACAGTTATTATTATTCCAAGCTCCGGAAACCGACGCGCTGCAGCAACGTTTTTCTTCAAGTTTGATGCATAGTCCGCTACGTGTCGCCACTTTCTCTTCAGTCTTGTACTTTGTGAACACGTGCACTTCGCTTTCTTCCTATACACTTGAAAACGTGCAACTGTGTGCACGAAATATCATAGTGACTTTTAGATATGTTAATATATGTGTGACCTAATACGAAACTATAAACTGTAAGTCTTTTCCTGTACTTACCTTCATTTTTCTCATAAATTAAGCTTTAATTTATTGTGTACTGAGCTTCAGCTGGTGTATGGTTTTCGAACTAGAGAACTTTTGTTACGTCTTTAGCGCTTCCGTTAATTTTCTTGCCATGTGATGCTCAATGTAAACAGTATTTTAAGAGAAAATTTGTATCTTGAAGTTGACACATTTACTTTCGGGCTAAAGTTATTGTATCATAGCTATTTCTATATTGTATAAATTAGCTTGATGTTGATGGTCAGGTGGTAATCACTCTTCATAAAATATTTGTATTTAGACGTAATTTTTTTGTAAACAGAAAGCAATTTCGATGAGCCTTCATTTATTACTAAATCATTGTGACTAAACATACATTTTCTTGTTTGCTTTTTGTTTTTTCATGTGATATTTATGTGAGAATTCGTTAAATTGGAAGTAAATAAAAGGCCATACCCCGTCCAGGACCTTAACTGGTTTTAGCCGGCCTATTAAGTAGGGGTTCTTTTGAGACGTAATTTTTAAAAGAAAAACTTATACTGTATAATAGTACCAAGTATTAAATTGACACGGTCCTCAATATCATTATGCTTACTTTGACATGTTTTAAATTCAGGAATTAGCGTCTTTCTGAAATAATTTAGTCACAATTTTCATATTCACAAAACTTTACTCTTGAAATTAAAATTTATAATGAAATATATTTGATAATATATAGGAATTATGACCTGTAATGCGGAGAGCAAGTCACCTTTTTAAAATTTCAGCCACTTTTCTCACCTATTTGACAGCTGCAAGCGCTCCCCGGCCTGTATTAATTAAACGATCGTAATAGATCTTTTTTGCAGCTCGTACAACTTTTTTGTTTTTTATAAATATTTATATAATCAAGTACCTTACTTAGCAAATTCCCGGAATGTTGTTTTAGTTTATACTGAAATAGTTTGTGCTTTGAAATTTTGATACCTAACGATATCCAGTTTTTATACTTATCACTGTTTATTTTCATAGAACGACAGGGGAAAGCTATATTAAAATAACATAAAAAAGTTTCCATAAAAGAATTAAATTTCTTGTGTGAGTCTGATACTATATATGTCAGATCAGGACTCAGTGGAAAATAAATAAATAGTATATTCAATGTTCTCTTTCGAAAAGGTCGTACGAGTTATTATTCCATATTTACAAGGAAATAAATTCCTATTCAAGTCAATAGAAAGGGAGAGAGCTTTAAGGTCTGAAAAGCCGAGAGAGTTTTGGAACAACTTTTTTCGTTTCTTCCAATTATAATTCATCAAGGACAGATTTTTCACCACTAGTCGGAACATTTTCTATAGCTTGTAAGTTGTATCCTTCTAAAATATTTTTGAGATGACTTCTCTTTTGAAGCCATGAGCCAATTAACATTTATATCACCACAAATAATAACCTTTTGAAATTGTTTACAAACGTCATGCAGCAAGATTGAATTTGCCTTAAAAATATACTAAAATCATCTGAAAAGGGTATATATAAAAACTATGCACAACATTACTCTGTAATTTTAGGAGCTACCTTTATATGCATTTCAATGCAATAGTTTATAACATCCAATGTTTCAATATCCAGAGAGCAGTGAGCAAACACCGCTACCCCATCATGCTGTTTAAATTTGCGGGAAAAATAGGTAACACGGTTAAAGTTGTTAAAACATACTATTTTAATAACATCTTCATTCATCCAATGTTCGTAAATGCAAAGAAGGTGTACATGTCTTAAGTCATCTTGCAATAGGACATCGATGAACTCCAATTTATTTCCTAGGCTTTTCCCATTGTGATATAACTATGAAGGCCTTTACCTATATTTCTGCTGTTGGGGATCCCTACTTATTGTTGATTAGAATCTGGAACAGAAGATTCCTTTTTTTCTGTAGCTTTCCCGCAATGTCCTTCTAGACCTGGACGAGGCAGAGTTAGGGGAGATACATACCTGGAACATTTCTCTTTCACCTTCATTCCTTCTGCACCATGTTGGGATGTCCTACTTGTAGACGCGGATAATAAGGTTTCTGAGTAAAGTCACAGCGAAGGAGACTCGGTGGTTGTTCGTTGTTTTGAGAACACTTCTGCTGCTTGTTGGGGTGGGGATGGATTTCCATGTATCGTATGCCGATATTGCGAAACAGTCGTCTCAGCTGTCTTGTTTATTGTCCTCGAAAACATTTCGTTCTGCTGAATGCATTTGTTTGTAATAGTTTCGGACAAATCTGGCAAAGATGTATTTGTTAAGCCATTCGTGGGGAGAGGGAACCTCGTTTCTGAATTCTGGTTCATTTCGAAGCAAGGTGTCAGTGCCGAAGTACTACATTGGGATTACTAAACGTCACGAAAATAATAGTATCATAAACGCATTTCAATTCTGAATCGTATCTCAAGTCTTTGTAAAGCTCAAGCTTATTAGATTGTAATCACTGTGTCAGTTTATACAAATCATGAAACTACATTGAAGAAAATGTTCATAAAAAGAACCGTGTATATATCGAAAGAGTTCTCTTAGATAAAAATTTATCAAATCATCCTTACACAAATTTTGTATTTTGAGGATAGTATATCCAAGGATAGAACCGGAGAGAAAACCAATAGAACCGGTTTCTTTTGAAATCATTGATGACTTTCTGCGTGATTTGGGCCACGGGAAAATTATGTACCATAGACTATTAATAAGAAGGAAAAAACAGTTGCTTCTAACTGGTAAAATACAGGAGGTGACGGTAGATGTGCAAGGTGCAGTTGGCAAATGGGATATTAGATAGATAAGCTAGGGTGATTCAAGCTTCAAGTCTGTACTGAAGGAAGAGACAAAACGTAAGCAAGGATTTATTTATAGGTGAAATATTGATTGTGGATATAAAATTTGAAGTGAGCTAAGGTTGAGGTGGAGTCAGCTGGTACTACGTAAACATGTGACATTTTATGTTCCAGGGAGAGAAGTGGATTGACATGTGTCAATAAGACTGGGTAAAAACATTTATCTCAAATGCAGAAAAACGTAACTCCATTTTAAGCCAAAAGTTAATATGAATCTTGTTTAGATTGCAAAACTTTTGAACCAATGATATTGTTTGTTGATTGTAAACGTAACATGGTCCTATTTCAATTGTCAACTTCAATTTAGCTGTTTTATGGTTCTTCAAGCAACTATATATCATAAATATACTATACAAAGGAGTAGAAAGTACTTGGATTAGGCAAGCCCACGCATCATTTGAGATTAACTTTGAAGATTAATATTAGTGTTTTTTGTCACAACCAACGCGATAATCCTTTTTCGACGTAATCATGTCCGTTGTATGACCCATTTTTTTCTGGAGCGACGAACATGCGCGTTGCACTCCACCACTGTTTGTCAATATGTGTACAGTGCCATCTGCTGGCGCATGCGTAGATATTATTGTCAGATTTCGGCTTTCCTTTGATTCTAATTTTGAATAGCCTATCGTTCACTGTTTCAACTTCATCATGTAGTAAAACGTGAGATACTTATTTTGATCCTTTAAACCTATAAGGGATCGTTCAAATTTTACGTAAGCACATTTTTAGTCATTTTAGACCCCTCCCCCCACCCCCTTAGTAAACAAAATTAAGCAGATGCTCTGTCTTTAGTACATAGACGCCTACCAAAAATAAGCAAAGCTCGAACACTCTCTCTTCGTGGATACTGACGAAGTATTGAACGGCCCCTAATGTACACATAATTGAGATGTTATTGAAAGAATATTTTGTGGTGTTTCTTGAATATCGCTAGCTTTCCTTTTTACAGGCAAAATGTATGCAGTTGGAGGTTCTGATGGTACTCATTCATTGTGTTCAACGGAGATATATAATTCACAGCACAAAACTTGGACACCAGGTCCAAATATGACATCATCAAGGGCTAATGTTGGTGTTTGTGTCATTGGAGACAGATTGTATGCTGTTGGTGGATTTTCAGGTAATAAAACATTAGTAATCGCTAGGGGTTTTAAATCCTTAATCAATTGGATCAGGGGTTTTAAATCCATATTGGTTTGTTATCCCTACAAAATCCTTTACCCGCTACGGTTCCCCTATGACTCTGGCTGTGCACTCGTCTCTTCACAGAATTATTTAACCAACTTCTTCAGTCCTTGCGTTTCCTAGCGATTGACCTGTCTGTAAATTATTTTATTTGTTCAGTTTTTTTTTCCTCGTAAATTTTTAACCTGCGAGTCATATTTGACCCGAACACGCACTATTTCCCGACATGTTACCTTCGTTCCTTAACCAGTGTTTAAAGAAAAGGAAACAAGATAATATTTGGCATCACATGCCTATTTTTTATTACTTGGATGCTGAACTAAGTTAAAGTGAGTTTCCTGTTCTTTAATTTTCTTACAGCAGCTTACACGTTTCCATTACTTGACTTCCGTTTAAATATAAATATTATTGTGGGTTCTATATTTACTTTTATGTTCTGTGTATTTATTGTTTTCAAATTTCGTAATTAACTCGCAAATTTCTGCACGGCGAGTCAAATTGACTCTCAAAAATTTGGGTCTAGTGCAAGCTCTGTCTTTAAAAAAATCTCAAATGCGCTATAATTTTCCAAAGCACTTTTCACGTGTTCCTACACACAGTTTTTCTATTACTGCCATTCATAGAATTTTGTGTGTGTGTTCGTCTTACTACATTACGTACTGTGTCAGTGTAAAGATTATACTCTTCATTATTTTTATTATTTCTTTTATTATTATAATTCCCCCTCCCCTCTGATTCTTTACCCTCTTATTTCTTCAGGAAGCCCCCTTACCAGCTCCTAGTAACCTTCTCACTTCCTTCTCCATTTGGTATTTTCTCCGACCCATATAGTCATTTTCCCGCCTCTATAACCTGGCCACACTGTTACCTAGCATCAGTTACCATTTCATTGCCGTTAGTCCGTCCTTTGTGTTTTCCTATCATTCTGTCCTGAGTTACTTTCGACATTCCTTTGAATTTTTCCACCTTTGTTGTTTATTTTCCCGCCAATTTCTTGTTTTCCTCTAACTTATTTTAGCCCTCAAACAACTTTCCTATCCTACCTTTTACCGTCCCCTCGAGGAAGATCCCACCCAATCCTTCCTTAATAAGGTCCACACCTACCTCCAAGCGCATGGACCCTATGAGGGGCTGTCGCGTTCCGCTGTCTCTACACCCTGTCCTGACAATCCCAGGACTCCTAAATTTTACCTACTTCCCAAAATCCATAAACCTGATAACCCCGACAGACCCATCGTTTCCAGTATTGGCCACTGAAAGAATCTCCGCCTTCTTTGACTACTATCTCCAACCGTTTGTCCAGGCTCTCCCTTCCTACATCAAGGATACCAACCACTTCTCCTCAGTACATTCTTTCTCTGATCCTCTCCCACATGACACCATCTTAGTTACAGTAGACGTGACGTCACTGTAGACCAACATTCCCCACACCCATGGCCTCGCTCCCCTTGAACACTTTCTCGACACACGCCCCAATCCTCGTAAACCCAGCACACCATTTCTGCTTGAGCTAGCCCAGTTTGTCCTTACCATGAACAACTTCACCTTTGAAAACCACAATTTTCTGCAAATCAGAGGTACAGCCATGGGAACTCGCATGGCCCCTTCCTACGCCAACCTTTTCGTGGAACGCCTGGAGACCCAATACCTCAACTCCACTCTTGTCAAACCATTCACCTGGCTTCGCTATATCGACGATATTCTGGACCCACGGAAAAGAGTCTCTGGAAACATATCTGCAAAACCTCAACTGCACCTTTCCCGTCAAGTTCACTTGGTCCTTCTCGAGCGAACACACAACTTTCCTTGATATAGATGTCTGGCTCAAGAACAATCGACTTGAGACAGGCGTTCACACCAAACCTACCAATATCTCCATTTCAACAATTTTCATCCATGCCATACCAAACGCTCTTGCTGTCAAGGGCTCTCGCATCTGTTCCTCTGATGACCTGCTCCAAAATTATTTCAGTACTCACTGAGCGTGGATATCCCAAACACTTCATCTGTAAACAACTGGACCGTGCCCGTAATCACCCTAACTCCAGCTGACCTCCCAGCGAAGCTGCCTTCGCTCCCAATCGCACCTAGTACCACCCCAGTCTTCAGGCCCTACAAAAGTTCTTCAAACTGGCGCACCCATACTCACTGCGTCACTTGAAACTGAAACAGTTTTCCCGTCGTACCTCAAAATAGTCTACTTCAAACCTTCGAATCTCAACACAATTCTAACCAGAACTGGACCAATACCGCCCACTCCCCCCAAACTTAGCAAGTGCAATAAATTCCGCTGCAGAACCTGACCTATCTTTAATCCCATTCTGACCTTTGTACTATCATGGCCAATATAATCTTTACATGACTTTTATATACATGATTTTTCTCTAAGCCTAGAAGATAGGCCACCCAACTCATGTAGAGGGGCGATGTGTGATTCTGAGAGTGTGCGCGTGAAGGAGCAAGGGTTAGAATTTTCTTTTCTTTAAGAGAAATCATTATCGCATGTCCTGGCTACTGGAAAGATATTTATGGTTTCTTGTAGTATGTAGGAAACAATGAAAAAAAAAGTAAGAGAATCGTATTTGAAACACCAAAACAGGGAACCTAACGCAATTTTTACTTTAGTTGTGCCATTAGTTGAAATTTACTGAAAGATGTAATTTAAATTATCCAGTAGAAAAGATCCTTGCCGAACATGGAGAAACGAAAATGAACGAAAATAACCATTACCTATGGTTACTAGGTAATTATTTCTTTCTTAATGAATCGAATATTCCATAGAACACTAACGTTATACACGAAAGACAAGACAAAACGTCTGTTTCTATCAGTTCTTAAAAATGAGGCACGATATTTATGCTTTATAATTTCTTATATTATGTTGTCATTTTCGTTACAAAGAAGATGTTAGTAGCAAAATACACAAAATATGTTGCGTGCTAAGGTATAGAACATGTAATTTATATATCATCATCATATTCAGCCGTTTTCTATCCACTGCTGGATGAAGGCCTCCCCCTTTTCTTTCCACATATCTCGGTCT